>OMNV01013493.1:0-22593 GCA_900303265.1 Brotula barbata
GCCCAGTGTCACCTGGTGAACTATAGCACCTGCTTGGGGATGGGTGAGGCTGAAGCTGTGCTGAAGGAGAGGGGGAGGAGGTGGACGAGAGGGCAAGATGGAGTGGGGGTGGTGGGTGGCGGTGATGGGGCCGCTGGGAGGGTAGGACAGCAGGGTATGTGTGGGAGGGGCGGCTGAAGTGTGCGTAGGGCTGCTGTGCGGCAGGTGTGTGAAAGTGTGTGTGTGGACGGTAGGTGGGATGTAGGCGTGTGGCCGCATTGGCCCATAGTTGCCGTTCCACTCTTTGCTGCTGTGGTTTGAGACGTACGGCTGCACCTGAGAAGAAAAACATAATGAGCAAAATGGCAATTTGTGTCCCCTTCTCCAACCACTGTATAGTTTTTTTAAAGACATCAGGCTTTCAAAACAAAGGTTCTGCATTGTGGTTCTATTTCTACCGTGTCAAACAATGTTGGTCAGTGCTCGCTGCCTGTTTCTCCAACAAACTGTAGCTCAGTACCCATAAAAATCCTCCATATCATAGATTGTGAAAGCCCTTTTACACATCAGTCCCTGTATTTTAAAGGAGAACAGAAAGAACGGTGAACCTACCTGCCCAAAGCCCAGAGGATGCTGCTGCTGCTGCTGCCCCATCACCTTTTGCTGCCGAGCCAAGAGGGGGGCGGTGGGGAGGAGGCTGACGGAGGAGGGGTTGCTCTGTTGAACGGCGAGGCTGCAGTGTCCTTTGGACCGGGACCAGGAGTCTGAGACTGGGACAGAAGGGAGACAAAGGTGAGTCTCGTGATGACAACTATTGTAACAGAAGACGGCAGTGATCGAAACAACTGAATTCAGTCCAACACGGCAAAGACTCAGGACATCAAACAATATGAAGGGGATAAAAACATGCAGTACAGAGTGAAGACGGAACCAAACACAGCACACAGAACATGTCACGTGTTCTTACTGAAATCATGATTTAATCTAATGGCAGACCTGATCATTTATCATCAACAGCGGTTTTACTGACCATATTGTTGGCGTGGACAATTATAATGGCTGCATTACATTCACTGGTAATGTGTCAGTGCATAGACACACCTAAGTGGAACACCAATCGGCCATCATTGACACTAATGGCAGCATTAACATTTGTTTGAGCTTATATATATATATATATATATATACACACATATATATATATATATATATATGTGTGTAGGCCTCTGTCATAACAATTTGAGAAAAAAAGTCAAAATGTTTGACTGTTTGAAGAATAAAAAATTAAATATCATATTATAGACAAAGCCAACCTTTAATAGTATGAGGCTTACTGAATACTTGCCTCCCTTTTGTTCCATTTGAGATTAGGTAGAACATTCTAGGAAATTAAGTATTTCATCACGGCCCATTGATTATTCATGTTATATCAATTATTAGCATACAGTTAATGATTAAAATGCAAATTGATTCAGATTGTTAATTTTATAGGTGCCATTTGAAATTTGAGAGAAAAAAAAGCTTTCCCTCTTAACATTACATTTTGACAATACACAAGCAATAAATGCTGTTTGAATGTTCCATATCAATTCCATGTCAAATTCTTCATCCTGTTTTCGATTGAAATTAATTTAAATCGAATTGGAATTTCAGAGGCACGCTCAACTCAATTATGAATGGTGAACTGTGACACCGTTAATTTGATGGGCATTATTTTCGTCGTCGCTATGAGTGGTGAGCCAATGGAGCTGTGCACAGCAAGCACTGATGACAGGGTTAATAAGGGTTAAATCAAATGTGCAGTCATGTAGAGTACAACATTTCTGAAATTATTGACATTGTGGAACTTCTGAACCCACTTTGCGTGGAACTTCTAGGTGAATAGAAATATAAAATAAAAGCAAAACAAGTCAAGGCATGAAAAGCTATTGAAGTGTAACATAACATGTCAAATACTCAATCCAGTTTCGAGACATTGCTGCCAGGCATCTGATCGTGACCTGCTTCGAATTAAATGTTTGAGCCAGTGAAACACACACAGCAGAGAAACTAGGCAAAAATATAAATACAAGTGAGGAAAAGAGAAACACAACAAATCAAAATAGATTGTTGGCACTCAGAAAATTGAGCCAAGGAGCAGAGATGATCTATATCAGTTTTAAATCCTCTCCCCCATCAACACAAAATCTGGGGAGAGCAGAGAGGTAAAACTGATCTGAAATAAGTGCCTTCAGGTAAAAACCATCAGAGAGAAACAGGTTCTATCCCAACACACAAAGAAACACATCCACTTTCCCTCAACTCTGAGGAATCAACAGCCTCTTGTAATGGTTAAAGAATGTTTTGCTGGACTCTGAGGCAAAGTCTCTTTCTTCCTGCCCAGTCAGTGAACAGATATGAACACTGCTCCTCTGATGGAGGGAGAGTGAAGAATTTTCTCAGACAATACCAACATTGCCTGGTATGGATGGTTCTGTGAACTATTGGAATACAATACAGCCTGTTCTCTGTTGGTATTCTCATCACCTGTTAGTGCCTCTATGACCCACTAGGGGGCGACAAGCCCCTACCGATTCCATATGACCTGCAAAGCACACATTGCCAAAGCACAGATGATGGATCACTAGACAACCAGCAAACTTTGGGCACATTTATAGTTAAGCCAGGAATGGAAAGACAAATGTTAATATATAATGTAATGTTAGTATATCACACATAATATAACCTTACCTATGAGCTCCGTCAAACACTGAACATATAGATGACATACAGCGCATACAAAGGTGCAAAGAGCACCACTCACCAGTTCTCTGGATACGCTGCTCTGCCCCCCACGTGTTGTTGTTCTGTACTCTCATAGGTGGAACCACCATGGTCCTGACACCATGGTGTCTCCTGCCCTGCACTGCAGGAGTAGCCAGTGGTGCTACCATGGCTGCCAAGGGTGGGCGGCCATTGTGATTGTTGTTGTCAAGGTAATGGTAGGGAATGTTGCCACGGGGGGAGACTGATGTGTTGGATGTGGGGGAGCCCTCAACCGTGTCACAGCCACTCTCATGGCCGTCGTCCTCCGAAATGCTAATACAGAAGAAATAACACGAAGAAATAACACATTAAGAGGGCAGGAATAACGACATATTAATATTCACATGGTGATATACTATCAGCATAGATGCCGATATCTGATCACGGAACATGCATATTTATAACTAATGAGTTGGACTGTCACTGTCCATCTTTCAATGTCAGGTCCACATTCAGAGGAAGTCAGAACTCCCACTCAAAGAACTTAATGAAGGAGAGTGCGGCTAGCCAGGCACGGGCATTTTATGAATGAATTCATCCCAGCTGTCTGCATTAAATTATTTTTGTTTACTTGTAAAAGTGATCCAATCACAATGTACATTATCTAACACCTTCCATTAACCTATGGCTTATAACCATCATCCATCCCATGTCTTTGACTTTTTTTTTAGCCACAATTTATATATTCCAGATTCCTACCAGAGTAGGTAGTAAAAAGACAACGTGTTGTAGTAACCATCACCTGCTGGTTTCCTTAGTTGACAAGGAAGGAAATTTTGAAGACATAAAAATGTCTCTTTTTCACACTCAGGTTGTACTTAGCTTGACTTGTCAAGATAAGACATTGGAAGCCTTCCACCTCTTTTCCCAGTTAATTTTGATTTAATTTTTTTTTAGTTAACAATGAACAAGACTATGGAAAAGCGCAATAGTCTAGATAGCAGGCAAAAACTGACAAATGCTTATCAGTTTATGTATTAATGGTACACTGCAAATGTGGTAACTTCATGTTTGTGGGGATATTTTGGCGGGGGGATGAATGTATTACATGACCACCTGTTGGGTCTCTTGCATGGTGAGACAGAAGGACTGGAGTGCAGCGAGTTGGAGGCGTAGGATCCAGTGCTCAGGCTGCTGTCAGGGCTGCTGAGGGAACACACTCTCTCCATTGATACAGTGGTGTTTCTGCACGCCTCACAAACACACTCTTCCTTACACCTACAGACCGGAAAAACAGAGAGTTTTTAGTAAAGCTCAATCCACATTTTAGTCCCTCCTTTATGAATTATGAAACCATTTTGAATCTGTGCAATCCAGATGTTGGCTAATGCCATTAGTGAAAATGTGCTAACCTTCCAGCACCGACTATTAGTTCCTCTGATGAACCCTAATCATATCCTGTTCGCATAACACAAGATGTTACTCACTCCCTCAGATGACACCTCTGAGCATCTTCATCCTCTCCCTCTTCCTCTCCATCTGTCAGTTCACTGCGGATGCTGATCGGACTTGGTGTTGGACTTGGTGTGTCTCCCATCAGGACCGCCACATCTTGTTTTCGTTGTTTAGACTCGTCTGCCTGTCTGTTACCATTTGGCACTACCTCCTTGAAGCACCTCACTTCCTCCTCTGCACCATCATCCTCTTCATCTGTGTTTGGAACGTTTGGTTGCCTGGTTTCCACTAGAGGCACTTCCCTCTGAGACTGTTCCCTTCCCGCAACTGCCTGTCCACCAACATCAGCCATCTTGGGGGTCTGGCACATTGATATATGGATGTTATTGGAGTGGGACAGGTTCCTACAAAATGGAAAATATTTTAGATTAAAAACACCAGATAAAAATCACTCTTTCTCACTGTACTACTGAGAAAAACGCAGTACATAATGTTATAAAAGTAAACAAGATAAAAGTTTTACTTAAATAAATGTTGGTTTCATTGCCCTATATCACAGTTGATCATAACACAACAGTCTCAACATTTTGCAGGATAAATAGAAATAATATATTCTCACCTGTTGTGACTGTGTCTGTTCCGTTTATTGGCTGGCTGTGGCCACACAACATGAGCTATGCCAATGTTGATTGGCTGATGAGCAGAAAGAGCAGTCATTTGATTGGCCAGGAGAGGCTGTTGCATCATAGAACTGTAGTGGCTGCTATGGGGATGCACTTTCCTGTAAACGGCAAGAAAAGTCCAATGAAAAATTGCAGAGAAACAAGATGCAGTCTACTAGTTTAGAAAAACGCATTATGAAAAGAATACGTGCTACATTATGAAGACAACAACCATAACAACTCTATAAAAATCGGCATTAACAGACTTTTTGCTGAGTTACTCACCCCCAGTCGCTGATTCTCTGTGGACCAACCGTGGTATCATTGGTTAGAGAGGACGGGGGTGGCGGTGGGGGGCGAGAGGGAGGAGGACCCACTGGAGTAATTTGCTGCCAGGCTGCTGGGATGAGGAGCTGCTGACCTCTGCTAGACCAGGACTGCTAAAGGGACAGAAGGAAAATGAAGGATGGTACAGAAAGTACGTTTTTAGCTATTTCAGACAAAGACTACATTCACGCCAGAGGGCGAATGTGATTCATTTCTGATTTTTTCTGACCAATATGAACACAAAAATCAGATTTTTTTTTCCCAGAGAAGCTTCCACATGTTGTCCTAAATTAGCTTATATATTCAATCTGTGTATTCTGATAAGACATATCTAATTTTTATGGAGGGTTTTTACATGTTTCGTTTCAGTGTACTGCGTTTATCAACATCATTCAGTGACAGTGTTTGCAAACAAATGGAGGAACAGGCGCCAGCAAAAATGAAAGACAACAGTCAATGGAAAGACAGAGAGGTCCAACACATAATCAGCATCTAAGGAATGTATATGGCACAGAGTTTGAATTGATAGCTAAAAAAATGTCCCGAGCAAGAATCATGGCAGATGAGGAAAGGTTCGAGGCCTGTTCATGGCAAATATGGGTCTCTTGCGAGGATGAATGTGAACAGTCCTGGCAAAGAAGTCAGATCAGCGCTCCAGCTCGGAATTGAGTATTTCACTTTGTAAAGTGAAAATAGCCAAGAGATTGACATTGCACTACTCTATATTACAAGTGGTGTTATTTTCAATGCCTTACACAACCTTTCCATTCATTATCTTAGACTATCATGCAGTACAGTTGTTAACATGTCCAGGTTTGGATCTGTCTTCTTACCTGTGCCATCACTCCAGGTCTCACCGGTAGAGGCTGTATGGGAGGGGCCTGAGTTACCATGGGAACAGAATAACCAGTTGGTTGATTAAGGTTACCTAAAAAATAGGAAAAAAAATCTTTTATACAACTCACAAGGGAAAGCGTCTAAAATAGCATCTTGGTGATTTTGTGTGTTATGAATTGTGGCCTCAGCGACCTATTTACCTTGCATGGCTGGAGGACAAAGAAGAAATGAGTGGGGGAATGAGTCGCTACACCCAAACTGACCATTCCCAGTTGTGAGAGCAATCCCAGGATGCAACACTGAAGTAGCTGACTGGGTCATAGACTATGTTAGGAAACAAGGAGGCGTGGGCAGAGAAGATGGAAAGGAGAAAAAAAGGAAAGAGCATAATGAAATGGATTATCAACAATAACTCAAGAGATACAGTGCTCATTTGATACGCAATAGCACATTGTGCCCTGAAGAGGGCAACATTGTGCGAACTGTAAAAATTGGATCTTCTCCACAAAAACATTATGTAACCAAGTTATTTATAGATATTTATGTTATCTGTCCTAGGAAAACCTGAGTGTCACCAAGAGAAAACGCTATATTTTCCAAATCAAACAATCCTGCCAATTGCTTACTAACTATGAATAAAGATATTTGTTTTGATTATATAAAGGCACAATTATTAACCTGGAACCCTAACATGCCCTGGTATCGGCACAAACATTACACAGACAAACAGACACATTGATGTTACCTGAGTGTGCATTGGTATATTGCTGTAGCCCAGAGGAAGGCCAGAGGAGGCATTGGGGGCTACAGGAGGTCTAGAAAAATGAATCGTGTTCTGGTTCAGAGCATCATAAACTGCACTGGTGGCCCGGCTGTGGCACATGTCCATGATGCGGAAAGACGACTGCACACTGAAAAAGATCAGAGCAGTCCTGGTTGGGTGAAAAGTAAATACAGCCACTATGTTTGCTATGTTAGTGTATGTTGGCAGCTGCTATGAAAAATATTAAGACGCAAGATAGAGAAAGTTAATTCATTCTGTGTTGGCCTGCACCATCTCATGTGTTGTCTTAGCCTTACTGGTTACTATGTGGGTAGTCGAGCAGATGAGTCATGGTCAGGAATGGGTGACTGAGGACGCTGGAGGGAACAGTCCGCTCCTCAGCATCAATCAGCAGCATGCTCTTCAAAAGAGACACAAACTCTCTCCTGTCGGCTTTCTCTGCTTGAATGTCACCATGATCGGGACTCAGAACCAAGTTCACCTGATGGGGGGAGACAGGGAGGCAGGCAGACACAGAAAATAAAGATGAGAAGATTTTAACAGTTAATGCTTCTCTTGATAATTGAACACAAGAGTGACTAAACTGATCACACCACAGCTCCAGAGTACCATGATTTAGTCCCATTTTGTGTTTTTCTGCCTCATCTTGCAAAGGACCACAGCCAACACAAGGCACAATCCCTCTTCCTCCATGTGACCAGTATAGCAAAGCAAATTCAGTTTTAAAAACTGTTAATCCTCCTGTGCCAAACCCAAATATCCGATGAACAGGAAAAGTCAGGGGACGAGTCAAAAGCACTGATTCAGGTGTAGTCAGAACAGAAATGCCATGTACTGTCCATATATTTCTTATGGTGGACAGATCACTGCGAAATCAAATCAAAACTTGCAAATTTTGCCACACATTTTAAACACAAAGCCCTCCTTGAATGCAAGACTCACATGTGCAACATCGTCCAAACAGTTAAAGATGTACTTTCTGGCTTCTTTAGATTTAAGTCCTGTCTCCTTTTCATGTTCTTCCGTTGTCTAGAAGAAAAGAAGAAATTTGAGAATGAAGATATGTTATTCTGTAAGAGCAGAATGTAAAGTTTTCAAACAATTCCCATACACTATGCTTACTGCTTTGCATTTGGCTCTGATCAGAAAAGGCTACTGTGGGAATCAAGCTGAATTAATAATGAATAAAAAGGAAAATGGTAAAATATACACAATAGGAAGATGTGTGTTTAAATGAACAATTGTGTGTAACCAGGGCAGTGCAAGGAAGGATAAATATTATGCTCACATTAATTTAAAAATCATTTAAAGCCAGCTAGACAGGTAATCTAAACATAGTTTCACATTTTGCAGACCATTCAGAAGAGGACAAAGCAAGCATACCCTGTGGAATGGTTTATACTACTGGCTCCTTTTCCGGAAAGCACTGCCTGTTTTCTCTTTTCCCACAAACTCAAGAGCTTAGTAACCTTTTAGTGCGCCACCAAACAGGTGGCCTGACACATCTGGTAGCATTGGTGGTGTAACTGATAAGAAGAGCTGCAGGCTTGTGTACAAAGTGTATGAATGTGTGACTGCCGTGCAAGTACTTTTAGTCTCCAGGAGGCGTAGGGAGAGTCTGACTCTTTGGAGAAGAAGCGAGACGTCTTGGTCCCTTTATTGAGCAGCTGCTCACCTGGCAAACCCTGAGTCTGAGAGATGTACCGGATCTGAGCAGAGACAGAAAACAGATGCAGAGAGGAAAGAGCAGAGAGAGGAAGAGGGGAAGAAAAAAAGAAACAAAAAAGAAAAGAACACACAGAAAACAGTAAGAATGGAGAAAGGGGATTAAGAAAACAAAAGTTTTTTAATGCAATAAGTAGCTATGAACAGGAGGGTTAGCTAGACATGAAAAAATGTGACATTCAAAATGCTAAGTCTGTTGATCCAGTCCTACTGTTAATTTGTGTTCAATACATGTCAAGCCCTTTCCTTTACTACACTCGGACTGATCAAAATAAAAATGTTGTTGAATTACTTAGTTCTATACTTAATAGATATATAGATATGTGGTTTGTGTTAAACTCAGGGGCCTCAGACGTCTGGTTTCCAGAAACTCGTCCATTTGTAAAAAAAAGAAAGAGAAAAAAAAAGGGCCCTACACGTTACCAATTCTTTGACCTATCCTGTCACTGTGACAACTCTCAACTACCTGATACCTGTATGAGTGAGCAGAACTCAACAGCACTGAACAAACACACAAACACGAACCTGCTACGTGTGTGTGTGTGTGTATCAGTCTTGTGTATATAAATATATTTTGCTGTGCAGAGTAGAACTGAAGTGAACAGCCTTTGCACAGGGCAGCGTGCGTTGGGGGCGGGGGTTTACTGTGCACACTGACATCTCTCAGAGTTCAGCAACACCGATCAAATTATTGTTTTGCATACACACAAACAAAGTGCTGTGTCAACTAAACAAATGTTGTCATCAATGTTAATCAGTAAGAATGGCAAATAGATATTGGTATCAAGGTAGGTTGATAACACATTTGTGCGCTCAGCAAATTAAGAAGTAGGTGGCAGAATCAGAATTATTTTCTTTTTCAAATTTACTAATCTTACACACTGAAATATTAGCTTGCTTCAGCTATGCAAAAAGCTGCCTATCACTCAATACAGGGCAATCCTGTACTTGTCTGTGAATGTGGTGCGTGCCTTTTCCCATGCCCCCTATCCTTCGCCGAGGGGACTCCCTTCAGAGTCCCAGTTGTGTTTTTTTTTAGACTGTACACTCCTGTGGGAAAATAATCACATAACCAATACAAATTTCCTGTTTCACTCAAGACAGATTATGGCCCGTTTCCAGTACAGGGCCAAATCGTACACAGCCATACAGAGCTATGGCTTGCATTTTTTCCCCACTACACACAAAGCTGACCCAAGCCCAGCTGACAGCATGGATGTCCAGGCCCTTGTTACTGTTGAGTCAGAAGCCCAAATTTTGCACGGATGGGGTTAAGGGCGCACCACTAGACTAGATTAAAATTTTTGTCCTGCTTTAACAGATCATGAGATAACAGATAATGGGTACACGCCGATTGCTAGGTACTGGGCTTCTACACAGTACAGTGCAGTGTTGTCCTGCCATATAATACATACTTTACCAAAACAGTAATGATTGTTGGATAAAGCTTCATCACCATCGTGCATGGGGCTGGTTTAGTACGGTTCAACATGGTTGGGGTAGGACAAGATTCACCGGTGGAAAAACACCATTAGTATAATTTAGGAGAATTCATGCTTTATTTGTTGGACTTGAGATGTATAACTTGAGAGTTGTACTAAAAGTATATTTTGTAATCCTTAAAAGATTTCTTTCTGTTTAAATCCCCTATCCTTGAAGTAAAAGTGTGTGTGTGTGTGTGTGTGTATGTGTGTGTGGTTGTGTGTGTGTTGAACTCTAGCTTGTAGTTCTTGCAGCAATGGGGTGTGTTACCTGGTCATACTCCAGTGCTCCAGGATAGAGGGGCCAGCCCAAGAAAAGCTCAGCTATCACACAGCCCAGTGACCACATGTCTATGGCTTCGCAGAATGGCAGGCCCAAAATAATCTCTGGTGCCCTACACAGAGAAAGACAAGCCCAGGAAGTTAAATATAGGGGTCACACAGTTGCAGCCAGACTTCATGTCTATGCATTGGAAAGAGTGGCAGTGCTGGTTTTGTCAAAGCTTTACTGAGGTTGGACACATCAACACAAAAGCAACATAAGAGCTGACTGACGATTTGGCCTTGACATAACCACCACTCCACTCAGAGCTGGAAATGAACACCACAGATTCTGACGCAAAGACATAGACAACACATACACAAGTTTATTAATAATCGACTTGTGCCACTTAGAACATAGTTGCTCTGAAGAACTGAGTTGAAGGAGTTTGAACACTGAATGGCACAAAAATGTCTGTGAAGGACTTTGTGGCCTCTGAACCATTTATTTAAGAATCTCAGATTGAACATTACGCCCATGACATAAAGGCAGTTAATACAACAAACAACCAGTTCTCTTCCAACAAATGGACTTATCTGCTTACACAATTCAAATGGGATCAGTATATCGTGCAGTACTAGCGAGCCATTATATGAAAACAATGGACTATTAGACGTGGACATAGTGCTGTAAATAGTAACCACTGCTGTGACAACCACAGGGAAATGACTGTTGCCATGCAACATCTGAACGCAACACCATAACTTGCAGGACAGGACTGATTTTCAGGGTGATAAATGAGGACATATATCAACATTCTCTGCTTGTGAATGCTTTTTTATGTCTGCATGCATGTGTGTATCAACACGCAACTGCACCTCCAGGCACTTGTGCTTTCCTCTTAGCCTGGATAAGGAAATTACACTGCCATTTCCTGATGCTACTCAAAAAGGAAGAACTCAAGTTATGCAACAACAAATAGAGTCTGGAGGAGATTGCCTTTAATGGCCATTTTTTCGGGCCATTTTTGCAAAGACGATGTCAAAGAGATTTTCAGATTTTTTCCTTATATTATATGTGGCATCATCAACAACAGTGGATTTGCCCGTAGTCAAAAACTGCCCGCTTCGGACACAAAGAGTAAGTCAAAATTGCAGAGGGCAGGTGACATGTTCACACATTGTTAAATAGAACTACTTGAAAGAGGAAACAAAGCTGTGGATGCTTGGTATAAACTGAACTTTGTATCACATGCAGAGTTTATGGTGTTCTTTTAAGATATAAATAAGGACGAAGATAAGAAGAACGTTTCATATGAAAACCTGACCAACATCACCTGGACTTTCATTTTAATTGACTACCTAGACACCTCAATTATTTTGTAGAATAACAACTATGATTCTAACAAATGAACAAGGCCCAAAGAGAACCCAAAAATAAACCCAAAAATATAAGTGGGTGTTGTTGCTCACAGCTTTACTGCCACGATCAGAATAGCTGGAGCAATATCATTGGCTTTGTAGACCTTTAACAGCTCACTGCATGAAACACACACGCACAAAACTAGGTGTTGAAATTTAATACTCAGCAGTGGTGAGCAGCAGAATATATGAAAATGCAAAGGGCTGCTGTACAAAATGAAATAACACACATCTGACACGCATTTACATTGGGTTGATGACGTGATAGGATAGGATAGGGTTTGTTGTTCGTGTAAAGAAAGTGCTCCAACATCAGTAGTCAAAGCTGATGATCACATATCAAACACGTCAGACTGCATAACCAAGGCACCAAGGCACAATGTAAGCAAAAGCAGATCAGGTTCCTTGGGCCTGCACACATACTTCATTTGTAGCAGCGAGAACCACACAGACAGAAAACGTGAGCCCTGTAATCTAGGAGAAACACCACTGGAATACCAAACAAAGGGTTGAAGATAACAGAGCATGTTACTGCTTTCTTTAATTTTCAAAATGCTTTAAATAAAATATCTGAATCAAGTAAAGTCACTTCTCATTAAAGATGAGGGCAAATTATAGTCTGAACACTCCACTACAGTGATTCACTATGAGAAAGCTTTTGACTTCAATATCCTTTAGGCTGCTTCCATGTAAAAGGCTACTGGGATTCAGGAAAAGTGGTTTTGGGGCTTAGACACATAGCAAGAACCAAGCTTTTACAGTACAATACTGTTTTCCCTACCACTAGACAGAGCCCACAGCTCTGAGAGCCTCTCAGAGACGACAGGCCAATAGAGGGCGCAGCACACGGTGGAAACATCTGTTGCATTCAGCTCATCCCGAATTGCGGGTTTCCAGCGATGTGTCTCGGAAAATAGCGAGCCTCACTTTCCACCTTGACTGCTTTGCTCCAAACGTTTCTGAGTGGCGCAAAACTTAATTTCTTTCAGAAAAATGTCTTAAAAAATATGGAAAAGCCATGTGTTTTTTCGGTCTAATCTGGGCATATGATTTTTTTTTTTTTTTCGAGGAGAGTGGGGGGAAAAAAAGCCCTAGCCAATGACAACACAAGCAGTCCTGGAAAATCTCAGTAGCTGAGATGCACCCTTTCTTCCCCCCCATTCTGATTGAAATTATTCCCATTGAAGATTTGATAGAAGATCAGGCTCCATGTAAACCCAGCCACTGATGAGATATTATCGACGGACATGGTTCTAGGTGAGTCGTCAGCAAACTTATCTGCAGCTGCGAGGACCGAGCATGCTTATGGAGAGGTGATTAGCCAGTTCAAAGGATGCAACTCTTTCGACAGAGATTGATAGCATTCTGCATTACACGTTGTTCTGTATTTTTGGAAATAACACCTCCACCCTCCTCAAAAGTGATTTCAGCACTTTGCTTTGGGGAGTCCAGGCCCGGTTCTAATTATCGGGTTTCATTCCTGATCCGACTGCCCTCTTCTCTGAAAAGATAACTTGGCAAACACAGAAATCAATCAAACAGTTACGCAAATGCGTGCTAGTGCAATAGGGCTATGTGTAAAATAACACCAGTGTGACAAAGAAATCACACCTGGACGAAGGAAGCCTAACACAATCCATCCAAATCTGCCAGCATGCTCAAATGACGGGCCTCTTTCCTTCCACCTGATCTGCACGGTGAATTATTTAGATAGCCCAATGCTCCATTTTCATGGTGGGAGGTAGTTTTACGTCACAGCCCCCGCAGGACACAACAGTCATTTTACCGGGCCCTGCTGTGTGGTGGCACCATGGCAACAACACATCAGACCATGACGAGCACTGAATAGCTACTGCCACAGCCTTTTATCTGCAGTTATACCTAAAAATTTAACAAAGTTCAAGAGTTCAAAGAACCAACTTCTACTCAGTGATATTCACCTCACTACATACAACTCAGCCGTGTCTAATGGAGCTCATCCAAAGCCACATTTCCCTAGATGACTTAAATTAACCCATAAACTAATATTTCAATAAGCACGGTGTTACCCCAATATAAAGTACATCAATGTCATGTATTATGTGCATGTTGTGTTCTATTACTACACCCCACGCACTCCGTAGAATCCAATTCCTCCGACATGAACACTCAAACAATGAAATCGTGTTTGAACCCACGACCTACATCCTGTTGTTTGTGTTACATACATTCGAAACTTCATTGAAAGCAACAACGAATTTGACCAATACGACAGATTTTAGATATTGATTCTGACTTGATGAGGTCAGCAGCAACCATGTTTCATTTGTTCTAGTGGTAATTTATATTGAATTAGAAGGAATAACTCTTTACTACCCCTAGTTTGTGTTTCTATCTTTAAAAAAAATCTTTACAACAAAGCTACCACATTGGCAGTGCCACTACCTGTGTTTCTGGAAAAGCCAGGGAAAATCCTAGAGCTTAAAAAAAGCCACGTCCTACCAACTGTGGTGAAGCCAGCGTTTCTGAACAGCTTCACTATAGCAACAATACAGTAGACCCATTATGCAATATGAGCATTTGTGCTGAGGACACACACTGTCCTGCAAACCCCCTGCTGATGCACAAACAGAATGACAAATACACATCCTGCACAAGATTCAGATCGGTCTAGCTTTGTGGCTTGAACAGGTAAATGCATATATATGCAACTTGGCTAACTTGTCGTTTTATGCTCAGAGAAGCCTTTAAAATATATGAAGTGAGCTTACAGAGTACATTCTGTAACCTTTATGAAGCATCCAGCCTTGGCAGCTGCTGCCTGCACAAGGGTACACGTATGAACACACCCAGACACACACAGGAATGTCTGAATGTTTTTTCCAGGATCTAAATGTAGGTTTTCACTTACCACATTCTTAGCTGGCCTTCTCTGTCCTGACTGACCTCTACAACCATCAATGCCAGCACATTTTAACTAAACTATGATCTCAGCCCTGCAACAGCACCTCTCAAAGACAAAACACACAGACACGCACACGCACGGAGCCCGACACACTCATACACACGTAACAAGGTCAAATACGGAGCAGAGACTCTTTATGTTATGCAACAACTATAACTCAAGTCTTCCTTGCTTATCTCGGAGAAAGGGAGGACCAGAATATTGCCTGCATTTATCACAATAGGTGGTGAACCCACTGCAATGCTAGACCTGTAGACCTATTTTTGCTCTCCATTTAACACTTTATTTAAAAACACTGTTTATTTTGCTATGCAAAGCAGCTCCACACCTGAGTCACAACTTCTACAGCTCTACCAGAAATTCCAACAGACTTGTGACAGCGTAATGGTCCTGACAGAGCAATAAAGACACAACGATGGAATGGGGAATGGTGGCTATGTGCAGCGCAATGACTGCAGACATATGTATTATCTCAACTGCAGTTACACAGAGATTGCGCAATGTTTGGAGAGTTTGCAATAGTTTAACTGACTGTATGTAGCTACATGTCAAAACTTGTTGTTAAGAGAGTTGGTGAATCGAATTGCCCGCTTGGCATCTTGTTGTAAAGAGAAAGAAAAAGTGTAACTTGGAAGCATTTTTAGGCAAGCTTGGATGTCAGTAAACATGTCACAACACCCTTTTAAAATTGACTGGTTTTGATTCTGGACAGATTTTCCACCTTTCAAAGATTTGATATTTTGCATTTTATTTTAGCATTTTCTTGTTACAAGGTAAAAGTAGAAAGGTTATAGCTTAATACCCTAACAAAAAATCTATAAGGTGAAACTTGGTTATTTCATATGCAAATTCACCCCAAACATTTTAGACACTGTTTCTCTTAACGACACTCAGTTCCTCTGAGCAATGTTATGCAAGAGCAGCAAAGTTTAGGGTGTGCCACTCTCCACACAGGACACACATGCCTGTATAAATGCATCCATGTGTGAGCAAAGCATGGAGAAAACAGCATGTTAAAAAAACTGTACATGCAACAGAGCTCCCAGGGAGCGTGTGGGTTAATATACTGCACTTGGTTTACATTACATAAGAGCAGAAAGGCCTAAGCACACAAAGCTGGGGAGGGACTGTGCTAAGCCCTGTGGGAAATGGCGATAAACACACGCAGAAAAACTGTTACCCGTGGGACTCAATGTGTGCGCATATCCAGAGATGACATTTTTTTTTACTCCTCCTAAAAATATTCAACACAGTGAATATCACTCCAGAACACTCTGTACTGTGGACATATGGACTTAAGTTTGTATTCATTCTTTGGAACTCGTTTTCTTTGGGTGACTAAACTAAACTATCAATCTTTCAAAAAGCATTCACCTTCCAGCTTCATTTAGTGAATGTTACATACTGAAGTGGTCAAATTAGTATATTATGAAACTCAATGTATACATTTCTCTTTGTATTTGGTGGGCAGGTTCTGCAATAAAGACGAAGGAATGAATGCAACTTAAACAAGACATTTGTGTTGCTGCAGTGCCCCCCCCCAAAAGATAAAAATCAAATGCAAATCTGCATTGCTGTAATTTAGTGCATTCAAATTTCAGAACATTCAAATGTCCAATAGTACTCAGGAAACATTCTGTTCTATTTTGTTACTACTAAAGGAAGACACTAACTACATTTGTCAAAGGTCTAGAAAAGTGTACAATTTTACACACATACAATTTTGTCTTAAAATAGAATACATTGTAATCCTGAGTTGAGAGATGTCACTGAACCTCTCCTATCTCTGGGCTAAGCGGTTTTTGTGGGGTGTTATCATGAAGCAGTATTAACTAACTAGCAAAGTAGTATTTGAATTTTCAAAGGAGACTTTGGGTTTGAATAAGAACACCAGTAAACTCAGAACAAACCATCCACAGGGTGACCAGAGCAGTGCTTTGAAATATGAACCAGCTTACAAAATCATCACTACATTATTTCAGTCTTTCATTTCAAAATAGAATTTCTGTAAAATATATTGGTGTTAAAGATGAACTGATAATTCTTTTAATGAAGCTCAGTTGTCATAGATTTTGAAGCAACTGGTGCACTTGTTCTCACCTGTAGTATCTGGACTGCAGGTAGGTGGAGCAGACAGCCTTTGACACATGGCTGGCTGAGCCGAAGTCAATCACCTTAACTCTGTACGGCTGCCTAGAGGGGTCCACCAGCATGATGTTCTCTGGCTTTAGGTCAGCATGGATCAAACCCAGAGACTTCAACTTCTTCAAGGCTGTTGCTACCTGTATTGTTAAATTAGATACATACACTAGATCAGCAAAGAAGGTACAACGTGCTTCTACAGTATGTTTTGTTACACTTGTGCTCACTTTACCTGCAGCAGAATAGGCCTGATGATTTTGAGCGGCAGTGGGCTGAACTTATTTTGCTTGAGAAAGTCATAGAGGTTTTGCTCCAGCATTTCAAACACAAGGCAGGTGTGGCTGCAGTGCTGGAAGCACTCCAATGCACGCACCACGTTGTGCTCATCTGCATTCTCACTGCTCAGACGGGCCAGGATCTCCACCTGGGGGTTCAGGGCCAATGAAAAGAAAAGAGCACCGATTCATGCCAGTACAAAGCTCATAAACACTGTTCTTAGGTGGTTTGCATGGTCGTAACAGAAACAAAACAATACACAATCCAAATTATTCATGTACACATACACAAAACTTTTAACCAAAGACTAAAGTAGAGAAATAGACGGGAAAAAACAGATAGGAGAGAGGGTATGAAGTGCAGCAAAGGGCAGAGGTTGGATTGACCCTGCGCCACTGCAGTTTGTGGCATGCATTCTACCAGGTGAGGCACCGAATATGAAAACACCAATTTGGTCATAGCGAAACTACTCTGAATGGAACTCTGCAGAACACTGAAGTAGCAAATCAGTACATGCTAAATTAGACGGTGGTGGTAATTATTATATTCCAGTGATAACAAAAAGCGTTTCAAAATCTGATTAATTGTTCCTTGGCCCAAGACCCATGTCTCCATAAAAAATTTAATAAAAGATGATTTTGTTGCCAAGATGCAAACAAACAAACCAAAAATATAGCCTCCTTGGCAGCAGAACTAAAATAACATATCATATATAAGTGAAGAGAATTAATTCATAGTTGTCCAGTCTTGAAGGAGCAGGGGCTACATGCATGCATACGTGTGAAGCTTTGACCGTGGAGAGTCAACGCCACGATAGATTTCAAAAGGGAATTTAATTTCCCACAATAGAAAATTGGAAAGGGAAAAAATGAATACTGAATTAAAGTGAGGGTAAGTCTATTTTTGTGGTATAATTGACTGAATTCTACACAAGAACCACAACACATACTGTACATTGTAATTACAACAATCCCAGAATCCAAAAATTATATATTACATCATGAGGTCCATTGTAATTTAAGGAAGACACATATATTCTCACCTCAATCTGTCCTTGGCGTGCATAGGACGGGTGGTTCTTCAATATTTTGACAGCCACCACTTCATTGGTTCCCCTCTTCCAGCATTTCACCACCTGACCAAAGGTGCCTCGACCCAGGAACTCCAGCACCTCATAGCTGTTCTTCATGGAGCACAGGACTTCATGCTGAACTAACTGATAGTCTCCATCTCCTGTGCCGTTTCTGGTTATTGTAGCTCCAGCTACTGCTTCCTTACTGCCATTTGGCCTTCTTTCAGTGCCAGTTCCAACACCATTCACGACCTCGGCCCTCTTGTGTTGAGTAGGCAGCGTTGCTACTCCCCCTACTCTGACGGCATCTACATTGTACCCGGAGCTGGTTTGCAACATGGCCACGGGGGGAGGAAGTGGAGGAAGTGCAGACACTTCCTCAACAATCTGCATGGCTCCCACACAGTTGCGCTCCTGCAGTTGTTCTCCACCTTCACCTGTCTTCTGTTCGCATCTCTGGGTGGCACCTGTGTCTGGAAGGTTAATGTATCCAGCCCTTGCTTGAACTCTTCTGTTTCTTCTCTCTTCCTCCACTCTGATGCAGGTCCTTCTCAGTAACCCACAGTCCAGACCTCCTCCGCCCGCTGGAGTTCCTTTACTATCCTCACGAAGCCTTACTTCCTGTGTGCCTCTGTTCTCGCAAAGAGATTCCTGAACCTCAGCAGGGTCTTTTCTCACTTTGTTCCAGCTCCCCTCTGGCTGTAATCTATCGGAGTGCAATGCCCACTCCTCCCTTTCTTCTAGCTGTGTGCCCCTGCGCGGTCCTGCTGAATTAGCCCCTGTTGTAGAGGGGATGACGTTATTAGGATAGGCGATACCGTAGTTGACTCCAATCACATAGGTCTTAGGCGGGGGTCGGTTCTGAAAGGTTCTGCTGGTGTTATTACTGTGGTGGGCTTTGCCTGTCTGTCTCTTGGTACCACTGCTGCTGGTTCCTAAGGCACTTGTTTCAGCTGAGTGCAGGTGTGATGGGTAAACCAAGACTTGTGAGGCCATACCTACAGAAAGCAGATGAAGGAAAACACATTTAGCAAAACACTGCTCATTAATAAAAACTGAACAGCTACACAATATTATTCAAATATCTGCTCTCGAAGCAAGGACACAACAAAGTAAGGAGGTTAGGAGCAATTCCTAATCTAGCATTATTTCTAATCTACTCTTCAATTTTGTCAACTTGAATAGTTTCACTACATTCTGCACAAAACTAAAGGAAACCCACAGAGAAATCTCCTGCTACAACTTGCAGGACTATTGACGAAACCAGTATGTTTGTGGAGCTTCTGTCAAGTCTCTCAACAATTATTATGTGCTGAGATTACATAAACCAACGCAACCATCTGAAATAGAGACATTGTACAATCTCTAATATGCCAAACCATAAACCACATTCCAATTACCATATTTGGTCCACAGATAAACTGAATGGTCAAACGCAAATTAATATCAGCACCTTTCCCATTGGCAATTCCTTTTCCTTCTGTGCAGTCTAAATAAAGTAGTCATAGAAGCTGCCAAAGTGATTACACATCATGTCACCCTGACTGGAAAGGGGAACTGGCTTACTGAAATGGGAGATGGGAGGGGGGGGAAGCCCATTGCATCGCGGGCTTGTCCCTGCACGCTACACTCAAGGGTCAGTTTCGCACCAAGTAGAACCGCAAAGCAAGCAGCACCCCAGGGGGAAATGATACACTATGAAGCACGATAGCTGCACTGTATCTGATTGACATTTTACAGAAACACTCATTCAAAATGACTAACGGCTCATCCATAAAACATTTCTGCTTGAAACGATAATCATCACTGTCATAAGTCTATAAAGTAATAAAATAATAATAATAATGAGAGTTACTGGAATAGCCAGTATTCTACATTTCATGGCCACATGTTGAAGTGACTAATATGTCATCCCCGTTCTTACACTCACAACAGCTGATGTGCAGGCAGCTGTAAACTTCCCAAAGACAAACCACCTGGGCAAAAATTGGACAAAATTACTCATTCTTGTTCATATTACAACTGACATCTGTAGCTCATGTCAGTCACAACAAACTATCTGGATATAAAAGGCAAATAAGCACTGAGCACAAAGAATAACACAAAATTGATTAGCTTAAAGATAGGGTGTCAAATGCGACACCGTCTTTGAAACCTGACAAGAAACACCATGTTCAAGTTCCAAACTCGATCATGAAGTTTGTTTTTCAGCTCCTCCCTCCCGCGCAAAGAATGACGTGACACCACGTTAGGTGAAACAATCCAGAGTAAGTCAGCCACACTTCCTTAATATTTCCATACAGACAAGAGTGTGGGTGGGTTTGCATTCTACGAAAGTAATTAAATTTTTAAGCCTGTTCACATTTCAGGACAATGTCTTGACTTAATCATTCCGGGAGACAGGACTTTTGAGAACTGGTGGCCTTCCTGACTTAAATGTGTCACACACAGGCTCAGACAAGCACAGGGGAGTGTCTGAATGTCAACATAAAAAGGCAAAGCCCAAAACAACTTGTGCCTGGCTCGGGCTGGAAACTTTTAGTAGATATTTAAACAGATAATCAAACACAGCTACAACCCAATTAGTAACAAGTGAAAAGCTTAAACAGGTGAGACAGAAACAATACAGAACCACCGTGACAACTACCACAATATGAGCTCTTGCTGTGAAAACAAGCATACAAGTACAGTAAGTTGGAGGTTGTGATGAAAGATTGATAAAAAAAAAGAAAGAAATGTACTTTTATTGATCCCCTTAGGAAATTTAATTATCTTCATTTTTACCCATCCTCAATGAGGAGCAGTGGGCAGCCAACACATGCATATGCAAACACACACACAACAATGCCCGGGAACCAACTCCAGATCTTCTACCTTGCCTTGGTCAGGGACAATGGCAGGAGTGATTAGCCTAACGTACATGTTTTAGTGGCTGGGGGAAACCGGAGAACCGAGAGGAAACCCACGCAGACACAGGGAGAACAAGCGAACTCCACACAGAAAGGTGCGGAGGTCGACCCCGGGATTTAAACCCACAACCTTCCCGCTGTGAGGCAACAGTGCTGAACGACCAACACCGTGCCGCCAAAGATTCATAAATTCATAAAGCACATTTTGATCTCAGTGTTACAAGGTTCCATATGGCATTATCCCTGAAAATGAGTTCAACAGAAAAACAAGAGTGGGATAATTTGAGTTATTTTAGTATAATTCTAATTCATAGGTTTAATATTTCAAAAAGTCAAAAGTTGTAAAAGGTCAGGTAGCCTTTTAAATCTTTAAAGCACCATACCCATAAACGTTATGAGATACAGGTCTTAAAATGGATCAGGAAGAGTTTAAAACTACTGGCAACAAAGCAAATAAAAGGCAGAAGAGGTGCAAATGTTCACCCTGTGTATACCTGCCAATGTGTCACAGCCATCCGTGTTTAAGGGTCATTCAAAAAGACACAGCTGTGATACCTCCTGCTTCATCCTCTCCTAAGTAGGAAGCCTGATACCCCACACAGCTATAAGATCCAAGCCATGACTCTCTGTGGGTGTGTGTGTTTGGTCTAACAGTTGTATGCCAGCTGTAAAACGCAATTTGTTGCTGACCAATCTAGGAGACAGTTCACATTAGTGGTGTGTGTGTGTGTGTGTGTGTGTGTGTGTGTGTGTGTGTGTTTGGGGGAAGGGCACCCACTTGCCCAGACACCTGTTGAAACTTCTGTTGTGACTGGCAGACTATGACTGCCAGATAACTAACGGCTGTGTAAGGAAGTGCTGTATGTGTCAAGTTATCCAATAAATTCATAAAACTTATCTTGGATTTACCGACGCGTGTTAATGTTCTGCGTTACTGGTTACAATATTAGCCAGTTTGGGTTCAACATAACACCTGCAAAATATACAACTTTCACTGCTCAGCACCAAACACTCCGTATACCATTACATATTAACTACATATATATGTATAGACATATATTAACTTCGATACTGTCTGTCTGTCGCACCTTTGCCTTGTGTGCCAACGGGAACACACTGAACTTGGTTAACTTAACAGTTAGCAAACAAGCTATCCACGGGCGAAGTCCATCGACAGTAAATAATACTTGGAAAAAACAAGCTGAAATGCAAAAATATATATTTCAAAGGATTCCGTCGAATAAACCCTCATACCTTCAGTATGACCAGTGAATTGTATCGTCCAGGGGGTCAGGGGAGAGACGAGCGACGAGGACCCACACGACAGTGAAATCCTGCAATGGAGCTGCTGCCATCTTGTTCAACGACGAGAACGGAACGAGCGACTTTTCGTACAGTTGAAGCACCAAATAACACAAATAACTCTCTGTGACTAATCTATAACGCCAACCGGCGACGACCCATGGTTTCCGCAGCCTCCCGGGCTTTTAATAACCGTCGGTCGTGTCTCTGTTCAGGGTCGAAAACTCCGCGTTTCTAAACTTTTGCATGCTAGTAAGACGCATGCCCGAC
>OMNV01013504.1:3433-22644 GCA_900303265.1 Brotula barbata
ATGAAGGGATAAGTGGATGACGATGGATGGATGGATGTATGGATGGTGGATGATGGATGATGATGGATTGGTGGGTGGGTGGATGAAGGGATGATGGATGGATGGATGGATGAGGGATCGGTGGATGGATGGATGATGGATGGAGGGATGATGATGGGTGGATGGATGGATGGAGGGATGAGGGATGGATGATGGATGGGTGGATGGATCAAGGGATGATAGATGAGGGATAGATGGAGAGATGGATGGATGGGTGGGTGGATGGATGGAGGGATAAAGGATGGATAGATGGGTGGATCGGTGGGTGGATGAGGGGATGAAAGGATGATGGATGGATGATGGATAATTTGAGATGAAGAACCGATTCTTATCAAATGGTCATAATTGTGTTTTTTGGTTGTGCAATCCCAGTAAGCAAACTGACTTTTGGTCCATTGGCTAAATAAACATAAACACACACACACAGATAAAACAAAGTTTGACTGATATGGAATGAAAATGTAACATCTGCGAATGAGCTCTCCAGATGACGTCCATCTCATTTTCTTTGTGTATTTTGCTTCCTGTGTTCACAGGCAGTTTGGAGGCTTTGCAGGAGAGAGCGAGTACAGAGCGGAGGCCCTGCGTCTGACGCGCACGCTGGGCGAGACGGCCCCCTATCAACGCAAACAGTACTTCTGCTGCAGCTTCGATCCACCGCTTAAACCTTACGGACGCCGCAACGAGGTCTGGTTTCTGCAGGAGGAGCCGTAGATTACAATCCACCAAACAGAATCAAAACTCCCACTGAAATCCTCGTCCCTGTTCCCTTCACGCTGCCTGTAGTCCTCTAACTCTTAACAGTACTCAGTGGATGAGAACAACATGGTAATCTGAGTGACCTTTACATGAAGAAAGCCACTCAAGAGATTTCACGCGTTGTATAGTAGTTTTCAAAATTCTTCTTTCGGATTGTGAAATGCATAGACAGCCTGTGATCAGTGTGGGACAGACTCAAGCTGAAAGTCCTCTGCTCACAAACGGTGTTAAGATATGAAACAAAGAGTATTTTGCGTATTTGGAGTCCTCTATACAATAATTATCTGTATATAAATAAATATATATACGTATAGTTATGAAAAATGTATGTTGTAATGGTGTCTTCAAGCCGAGGAAAAGGATACATTGAAGAACCTAGTCAGAGACGCAATGGAGGGATGTCTGAGGGCCCACAGCGCTGGGTTTCCATCTCTGCTCAGTTTAACTCATGTTCGCCTGGCTAAGAGTAGATGCTCTTAGTTGGCCTAACACACCTGATCTGGTGATTTATAGGAGGGCGATATGGAAAATGTACCGTGCCGTGGGCCCAGGGACCAGAACTGAGAACCTAGGTCATTCATAGTGAAACCTAAAGACAGTGAGCTGCCTTCTTTGACACTCAGGTACAGGAGAAACAGGTCAGTTGCTGGTAAGTTATTATTTTGCGGCCACGGACTTGACATCATGAGAGTTAACTCCTTTTGAAATTACATTCAAGTCCCAGTCAGTGCTCTTTTATTTTCTCTCCTGAAAACAGCAGTGTTGTGCATCTGTAATTTATTTTAAAACATAATTTACCATCACACATCTTAATCCAAAGCACACTTAACTTAATCCTTAATAAGGGATTGGAAAAAGCAGGATTAGAGCCATATTGTAGAAGTAATCTTTGTATATTTGTGGTTGAAAATTACAAACACCATCATTATAAACATTGTGATATTTTGGTAATACGTGTGTGTGGTGAAAACTGTTTTAGTGCTTGACAATGGTCATCTTTAACATTGTCAGATGTGTTGAAATACATGGCTATGAGATATCTATATAAACATGATGTACAGATATTTTTTGTGAAAACAGTGTAAAATGTTATGTTAAGGTTTGAGTGTTTCATAACATAATAAATGGAAGTATTGAGTCAAAATTGGCCTAGTTGTAATTATTATTGAGAAATACTGTCAGGGTGATACCAGTCAAAAGCTTTTATAAAAGCTACAAGAGGGCTTTTTTAAATAGACATTTATTAGAATTTTTAATTTGACAAGAGGAAAATTTAGTATAAGGAAGAACCACAAAAGTAATATTAATATACATACATTTGATTAATTAAAGCAAACTCAAACAACAAACTAACTGAATGCAACCATCCTGTCCAATACAGCTATGTGCAAAAAAAAAAAAAGTCCTTCAGAGAGGCGTCAACTGATGCACATAGAGGTGGAGATGCCATTACACGGTCTGTTGGTCGCCTCGCCCTGTATAATCAGGAATCAATGCTGTGTATGCAGAAGTTTCAAAAGCAGGCAAAACACTGATGGACTGTAGTAATATAATGACGTGGCCCTGTAACCCCATCCTGGTGTAATTACAGAAAGGGCTCTGGTTTCAGCTTGACTCTGCATACATGAATACAACAGCAGCCAGGAGTCGAGCAGAGGATTATTCAGGTAACCACAGCTATGATGTCACCCACAACTTTTGTTATGTGATGTTAAAATATTGCACATAGGTAGACTATTTTTTAATATAAGAAATATCTGATCCCCCTATTCAAACTTTAAGGTACTTCACTCAATCAAACCACCTGACAGGCCCCAAATGAAATGGATGGAGTGCAGGATCAGACTGGAAAAAGGAAAACTCTTCCTGACTGGACTGTCTTAATAGACATCAACCAGTCTACTGCCAATGATGCAGTCCTTATCCAACCTAGCTGTGGTATCACTAAAGGAATTATTACTCATCTTCTAAACCTTGAGACTAAAATATTCAATGGGAGCAGGCTTGGCACTAGCAGTCACACTGCAAAAATACCATTTGTACGAATTTGCTGTTGATAATAAGTATAGGACCTGCAGTCAGCGTGTTGCTACAAAATGTTTTGGTAATTTAAAAAAAACAAACGATGCATTTGTTTGAAACTCTTAGCAGAGTGCCCAGATGCCCTGAGCCATACTGCCAAGAGAAACAAAATCAATCGCAAAATCTTATTCGGTTACCGAAAATTGGATAAACAAATTATTATTATATGACAACACTGCTTTATAAAACATTCCACTATCCAAAATACCGCAAATCATTTCAATTACTCACACCTTTAGTTACACTTGTCTCTAATTCATGATCAAGGCAGATATCCGTCATCATTAGTCCTTGCTTTAGAATGTATTTGAGATAAAGAGGAGAGAAGAGGGTGACTGAAATGAGAAGAGGCCGAACCTCAGTTATTTTTCTTGTCAGGGGAATTTGGGAAAGGTGCATAGGGAGGAGGCCGCTCCTGCAAGGGAATACAAAGGAAAACAATGTATTTGCACTTTCATGGGAATATTTGGATCTGACATCCATACAGAAGTAATAGAGGGGAACAGAAGCAAGTTGTCTTACCATGGGCATGTAGACTTGGTGTGGATTGCTGGGATTGTAATAAGCACTGCCTGCTGCTTCAGCCGCCTTAGAGTTACCTGAGACACAGTGAAGGCAGACAATGAGGAATGCCGAAGGTATATGTAGGCAGGGAGTACGGTGAGCAGAGGTGCAGTATTGGTTAAAACAGACAGCATCAGGAATCCTCACGACAAAAATCTACCGACAAGTCCTGAGGACTCAGAGGCAAACATTGTGATTCCTAAAATAGGGACGTGCCAAACTGATACCTCAGTGTTATGTACTGAGCTCACATGATGTGAAGAATAACACTTTTTTTAGTGAGAGGTGAAGGTGCAAGACAGCTGTAACAGAGGGTGGGGAAGGGCGTGATTTATTTTCTCATTTTGATGAGGAGAGGATGAGACATCAGCACTTTATTGTTGGTGTGGCGCTTCAAAATTATTCACTTTGAGGCAGACTGATCAGATCTGACAAGTGCAGTGACACAGCAACTGACCTGGAGGCACTACTGGTGTTGGTGCTGTCCAGTTCTGAGGGGGTGGAGCCCAATTTTGAGGTGGTCCAGGATATGGGGGAGGTGGAGCCATAAAGTCAAAACCAGGTGGGTACACTGCTGGAAGAGAACAGAGCGACAAACGTTTTCTCAAAAGAGCCTCCCTTTATGGCAGATTGAACCAGATAGAATACTGAGGTGCAGTACCTGCAGCAGCTGTTGGATAGGGGTAGCCCATGTTTCCAGCAGCAGGGGGTGGGCCCTGGTAGAATCCATTCTGCTGGGGAGGAGGTGGATAGGGATAGCCAGGAGGCGCAGCTGGAGGACCATAGCCATTCATCATTCCAGGTGAAGGATAGCCAAAAGATGGAGCGCTGTTTTGGGCAGGAGCACCACGGGAAGCTAAAGGAGCAAGACAAACAAATCACAGCGGCGTTTTTCCACGTGTAATGACACTCACCTATATAATATTCACCTAATCTGCCAATATGGCAGCTCGACAAAACTAAATAAAAGTTTGAAAGGGATTCAGAATGTGACATATTAGTTCATAACAACCCAAAGGGCAAGTGAGGAAATTGGCTAATATAAATAGCACAAAAGTTGCAAAAATTAACATGGAGATCATATACAGAGTAGTGGAGAACTAAAGTACAACAGTTTTTAATCCTCAAATGAAGTGCTGCAGGTTTTTAACCACACAAACCAGAATGATGTATTCATGTAGATTTTCTTGCTGGAAATACCATCAAACATGATGCACTACTGCAACGTAAACAACCCAACAGTAGCCCGCACTACACCACCTTTAATATTAAAATAATTCTACTTCTTACCCTTGAATGCTAATTTGAATTAGTCTTTTATTCTGAAAGCATTTTATTATGGTTTAAATTGAAAACTGTGTACTCCCCAGCATGCCCCTGGTGCAACAAATAGCCATTGTTTTCCTGTAACCCAACACCTTATGCAATACACTTTAGACACTTTATATTCACTTGAAACTTAGCACTCTATTGTTTTCATTCTATGTTATTGTAATTTTGGCACAATCTCTGGCACAAGTATTTCCCCCCAGATTAATTACGTTCTATCTTAACTTATCTTATCTTTGTATATTTGACATTTGGTTTAGTTGAGTCATCAGGCTGGGTGATGTCTGCGTAGAAACTATTTGTAAAGAATGCTGGATGTATTTGCACTTGTTCTAAACTGCTCCCAAGCCATACGTTTTGACCATCAAATCTGACATCAAATCAAAGATTGATTTACCACTAAGATTTAAAGATTACACATTTAATTTTTGAATGGACTGTGGGCTATGTATAACTTTTTAATACATACTATTACTTTTGTTTAATCTCATTTTAGTGAAAATTACAACACGTTTTGCGCCATTGTACCAAGGGGCGGGCCGAAAGAACATTTTGCACAATATAATAGTAGGTAGGAGTAGTAGTAGCAGTAAGTAAACAATAAATGTAAAAGTGAAATAGCGAATAAGATGACAAACACACAAACCATTTGTGGCCAGTTTGAAGAGATGCTGTCCCAGCTCTATGGCTCCTCCGCTTGGGAATGACATCTTAAAGCTGGCTTGGCCCTCCCAACCCCCTGATGAGACAGATTTCATCAAAACTACATTCACAATGATAGAAAGCTGTACAACAACTTACTGCAGATGTGTCACAAATATTAAACCAATGCCTGCATTCTTGCTCTATTGTGAACACATTTGGTCAATTTTATTTAAATAGGAAAATAAATAACAAAAGGCCACCTACCATTAGGTTCAGCTTTCACTGTCCCCTTAATGTAGTTTGCGCCAAAGACTGGCTGTTCAATGCTGCAGCCCTTCATCAGATAATAGGGGAACATGGCTGAACCCAGAATGTCCTTGGTGTTACTGGAGACAAACACCATCTGAGGATGAAGAGTAGCCAGGAGGGAAACTTACAAACAGATGATGAAGGCCAACAATCTTTCAGTCAGGAAAAAGCCTGCATATGTTACATATGCACACAGCTTATTAGATACATTATTTGCATTTTGCTGTACCCTGTATGGTGTGAGGTAAACAGTCCCCTTCTTTGTCCCCTTCAACAGGTCTGTCTTACAGGTGACATCACCGAACGACAGCTCCACATTTTTGCAGTCCCTTAAGACACTAGAAAAAGGACAAATTGGTCAAAACAACAACAAATCCGAACTACCATGAAAATGTGTGTATCTGTATGTGTCGAAGACAGCGGGACTTCGCGACATCCATGACGTAAACATCCAGCAGCCAAAGCAACTATCACCTTACTTCCTGTTTTGAAAGAGGGCTAACTAGCACTAGCTATCTGTTTAGATCTACCTTAAATTTCCAAAAGTGCGGGAGCTAAAAAAACGTCTGTCATGACTTCTATAGCAACAACTTGCTTAATTGAACTAACTCGAAAAGCCATCATCAGTAGTTTAGTGTTATAGTGAGACTAAACAGGCCAGCGAAGACGACGGGAGGCTAGCGGTTAGCTTAGCTCAAGTTAACTACGCACAGGTATGAAAGAGGCCTAAAGGAGAGCTAATGGCCGGCCAGAGTAGCAGATTAAATATAACAGACTTTAAAATGCTCATACCTTTCGCCGTTGTTTATCAAAACTCCGCCGTTTTGAGAATGATTTCTATTAAAAGCCATGTTTGTCAGAAGTCGACGGCTCCTCCGCCCTGGCTAAACTGTCATCTGTTTGGGGTTGCCCAGTTGCGTCACGCAGGATGACATAGTGAGCACGTGATCTGAACACGGCAACAGGAAGTAAAAAAAATAAATAAACACAGCTGCATGAAATTTATAAATGAACATTGAATGCATATATAGGTCGGAATCAAATTAATAAATCAATATTTAATACATTATAAAAGATCAAATAAATGTTAATTAAATAAATCTGCATCAAATAATTTAATCACTTGGGGTATTTTTGATCATTTGTGTCAGGGCAATATAAGGACCACGGATATTAAATAAGTCACATTTGTAATAAACTTAATCATGTCCACTCAAAAATGGTGTAAAAGACCGGGCAATTGAAATTGCGGGTTTTACGGTAAAGAGGGAAGTTTTACGATGGGCTTAATCTCTGTCGCGGTGACCAGAACAGGGATTCAAACAAAGGTTACGGGTGCTTATGTAATAATTAGACGGGTACAAGCATTGCCAAGGGGACAACAAGAGAGAGAGAGAGCGAAAGGTTGACTGGACATAAGTTACGTAATGGTTTCGTTTAACAGCACCCTAAGGAGAAAGCGCTCATGCATGCACACAACACGATGTACATTATTCAAACTCTGACCTTTATTAGTCGAATTATTGCTAGCGTTCTGTCCTACTTTTTGTCAACATCTTAAGATGCAGACATAGTAAGTTCTCCGGAAATCTTAACATTTTAACCCCCCCAAAATTAAAAAGTTTAAAATGAAGTCGTCGGGTTGAGAGCAAGGTCCAAATCAATTAACTCTGATTAACCGACGTCACGTGACCTCTCCCTTACGTCAAAAAGAGACGGTCCAATATTGTTTGAGACGGGATCGTATCGATTCACAGTAAAACTACAGAAATGAGTTATCAATTAGAAAAATTCCGTTTGCTTTCTTTAATCCTCGTCTTCGTGGCTCAGCACAGCCGGTGTTCACCTCTCCAGGGGAAAACTCCGGGCCAACAAACACAACTAATCCTCCCCAAAGTCACCTGCTCGGCCCAGCGGATCCGAGCAGTTTTTGGCCCGCTGGTTAAAAGTAACATACACGTCAAAGGTAACATCTTGGTCGTTAGTAAATCTAATGTAAGGTAAAGTAATCTGGTGCGATCATTCAGTGAGGACGTATCGATTGTTGTTGTTGTTTTCTCAGACAGCTCGGGGACCCTGATCCCAGTACCTCAGGCTGAGGGCCCCTGTGGAGTGAGAAAGGTCAGAGAGAGAAATGGCAGCCTCTCACTCCTCAGCAGATATGACAGCTGCTCTGCTCAGATTGAGGTAAAGGCAAAGCATTAAACTATCAATTTAAAAAAAAAAGAATCAATCAATTGTGTGTGTATATAATCCAGTAATGCAACATGTATCATGCAGAAGTCGAGCATAAATGTTATGATATTGGGCCAATAATGTCAAGATTTTTCCGTACTAATATAGACTCTCTCTCTCTTATATTTATACACATTTAGGAAATCCCAATATTGTGTATCGAATGTAATGTGAGTTTGCAGCTGTATGCATCATATGGAAATCCTGATCACATTGGATTAACTCACTCTCACTACACCAACGCCAAGATTCTTTGATATTCTGGGTCAGGATGTGTTGTATTTATCCCCTCTCTCTCTCTCTCTCTCTCTCTCTCTATCTCTCTCTCTCTCATGTGATGTGACGTTGTGTTTTAAACGGCATACATGGCTGCTCACGTCCATGTTGTGGTGGTCTTCGGTCCTCAGGAAAGCAGGGTGGTCGTACCGCTGCTCGCCCAGCTGAGAGGGGAGGATCGATGGTTCAGGGTAAATATCAGCTGCCCTCTGATTAAGAGATACAGCGAGAAGATCCACCTCACCCCAACACGTGAGTGCACAGAGGCGTTATGTTGTCTATATTTGAAGTCCAACCTTTAAGAATTGACATAGTTGAACACAAGTGATGATATTCTACACAAAAGAGTGACATTATCTGATATTTTCCAATGTAAGATCAGATGAAAGGCTTTCTGTACAGCATAGTTTAGGTGGTAGTTGACTTGAAATATGTTGGTTTTCCAGCAGTGCCTGAAAAATGTGACACCCGCAGAGATCTACGTGTGGATTGTGGCCATGAAAGCATTACCAGCGAGGCCTGCTACCAAATGGGCTGCTGCTACGACCAGCATGATTCAACCTGCTACTACAGACTTAACGGTAAGACTGACTCATCTTCACAGACAGAAATGAGGACGACATGCTGACCTACATGGGATTTGTGATGAGTTTTGGGTTTTTTTTTGGTCTTTTTCGGTCTCCTGATGTCTCTTCAGTCTGCTCTCTGGATGGACACTTTGTGTTCACCGTAAAGGCGTCAGACACCGAGCCACCGCTCGATCCCGGCAGCCTCATCATCAAAGATCAGCCACAGTGTCTCCCAGCGATCATCACCACAGACACGGCTGTCTTCAAGATCAGCGTCATGGACTGTGGTATCAAAATGAAGGTGATGCCACTCGCCAAGCCTTTTATTCTGAAACAGAAACATAATGAGAGCTGACTGATGCTTTTCACGTGCTGTGCGGAGAAGGATAATCTTCCTCTTCGCCTGCTCTTTAGGTAGTCGATGATGTGATGATGTATGAGGTGGATGTGGACGACCTGCAGAGTGGCACCAAAAATTCTCCATTCAGGTTCCCAACATACTATTTCTTTACTGAGCAGTGGTTTGTTGTTGTCACTTCCTGTTTCATCTGCTGTTTGTGTGTCCCAGTCTTCGTGTCCAGTGTGAATATGAGAAGTCGGCCCTAAAGCGTGCAGCAGACCTGCGCTCGCTCTATGTCATCACCAGCCCACCGCCTGCAGTTGCACTGGGCACCATCGGGGTGCAGATGAGAATTGCAACAGGTGAGTACTATGCAGTCTACGTGAGCCATGCGTGAGACCGAGCCTCTTATCTGTGACTCTTTCTGAGCCCAGATGCGTCATTCACCTCCTTCTTTTCGGAGGACCAGCTTCCACTTAGGCTGCCTCTGCGTAAAGCTGCATATGTGGAGGTTTCCATCATCCAGCCGTCTCCGGACCCCAAACTTTCCCTACGTGTGCAGGACTGCTTTGCCTACCCGGCCTCCAGACACTCTGTGTGGACACTCCTCTATAACGGGTGAGGTGAAACGGATTCAGAGAATACTCTCTTCAATGTGCATAAGTTACCGGGCCAATACATTCGCCCCATTAGAATATGTATAAAGACTCAAATATGTAGTAGTTTAGGATAAAATGTTACCATCTGTAACTTTGAACCCTTTTTACCCTTTGTTGACAACAACCAGTTTTTATTAGCTGCCCCTCTTTTTGTCTTTTGTTTCAATTCTTAATCTGTAGCTGATTCATCTCTGATTATTGCTGTCACTGACCGTCAATCACCACTAGGTGGTGTTTGAATCCCAGGTCCACTCACACAGGTCTTATTTCCCTGATTGGCTCTGGTTTTAAGAACATTAGTTGTGTGTTTGTGTACCGTCTGCGATTGAGGTGACATCCTCTCTGCCACGGCAGATGTGATTTTATCGTTCCTGTTGTCCGTGACAGCTGCCCCAACCCTGTGGATAACATGAGGAGCTCCGTCCCCGTGGACAGCAAGGGGAAGATCACCTCCCCCTCACAGGTCAGGAGGTTTGACGTCAAGACCTTCGCCTTCCTGGACCCTCAGACGGGTCAGCCAAGTTTGGAGGAAGTAAGTTTTATTGTGCAGCTATCTGAGCCATCTGCGGGTGTTAAAACTCTTCCTGCGGGTGTTAAAGCTCTCCATACGGGTGGGAGTCTCTGTCGTTATTTCTTTGACACCCGGTTTATCTCTTGTATAGATGTTCTTCTACTGCTGGGTGGAAATCTGCTCAGACGATGTCACCTGTGCACAGCGTTGCTCCATCGTCTGTAAGTGTGTTTCTCTCCTGTGCCTGGAGTTCATGCATGTCGATGGCGTTGTCAATGCTGTGCTTCTTCCTCCCCCAGCATCTGAGGTCGACAGATCGAGGAGGGAGGTGATGCCTGAGTCCAGTCAGGTCCAGTTGGTCTCCTTCGGGCCGCTGCTGGCACAGAACGGCACTAGACTGGATGACACTTCATGTCTCACGGAGAGTCCAAGTAAGGCCTGCTCACACTTTACCTGGACCCCTGTGTGTATTCAGAGAGGATGTTGGGTATTCCACTCTCTTCTTCTTGTCTTTCAGTGTTTCAAGTGATGGTGTATTTGCTCTCTGCGATTGGCGTCGCCCTGGTGTTCATGCTGGTGGTCGCCACGAGGACCAACATTAGAAAATGTCCAGTCGAGCGGGCCTGTGACATTCCTGACCGCATATGAGCTCAATAAAGGATTACCCACCTGACAAGCTGCAGAGTCTTTGTACCGTTGGATTTACTGCAGGACTGATCATTTCCAATACAACCTGATTATAGATCTGTTAAATGTTGTTCCTACTTATTTGCTATGTAAGTTACTTATTTGCACTTAAAGTTTTGTTCTTATTCATGAGTGCAGCCCAAGATTACACATCTAAACTGTACAGTACGGACTAAGACACATAAAAAAAAGATGTGGACATTAATGGTACAAGTTGCATGTTAACCTGTTTATAATACTAATCACAATTCAAATCAACATGTACATTTCAAACATGTCTATATTATGTCATTTTAATAATTTCCTCAGGCTGCACCTTTTTCTAAAGTTTCAATCTGGATCAGAGTGGTCTAGACAATCGGGTCCCTCATTTTTCTATGAAGGATCAAAAGGATCTTCCTGGTCTAGTCTGTCCTAGTTTTTCAAATGCTATTCAGATTGGATAATGCATACTATTGCACATATCACAGGATAAGGATTTCAAAATCTGTGGCCATCTGCTGGACAAGTCATTTCTGCATTCCCAAAATCTGATGTTCTCCAGGGGCCAGGATGTGTTTAAACCTCCAACCCTCACACGTTCTCCAAACTCACATTACATCCCCGATTCCAAAGTAAGGTTATTCACCTTATAATCATGGTGTCTACATCCACGTGTGAAGATGCTATTTGTCGTTGAACTTTGGCCCCTGCACAAGTTGTCCTTCCTAACTCATGTTGCTCTCACCACACCTATCACAGGAGGTCAGGCTGTCCCTGGGTCATCAGGAATATTGATAGCTCACCCTGTCTGCTTATCCTCCTCTAGCCAAGCCAAGGTCTGTCCTATCTCGGACGTTTCTCTCACAACGCAGAGGTTGGCAGGCGAGGATCTAGTCATAGCAGTGAGCTGCTGTTGTCAGTAAGATGCCTGTGTGTCACCTTGCATCAGCCCTCAGATTGCATTAACAAGAGAGGAAAAAGCACTGGTGGAGAAAAACTCCTTCACACCCATTTACATAAACTACATAGATTTTAGTGCTGATGACGCAGATAACCATATCTCACTTATAGAGCACTGATAAAGGACACCAATCAAGAAATCATGTCACACTGAATCATTTTGTTAAACAGTTTATTCTGTGACTAAAACAAAACAGTGAAACGAGCAAAGAGTTCCTGACTCAGTATGGTCTGAACTTTCTCTGTGCCCTCAGCAAAGCTATTTTCTGTTTATCCTCCTCAAACTTCTTCCTTAGCTCAGCAATATCTGGAAGGGAAAAATAGAAACATTACAGTCAGCCGTGCGGAGACATCCAGGCACTACAAAGCTCTGCTTCTACTGTCCCATTCACTCAAGCTGTTCAAAGCACATATAGACTGCAAACATTAATAGGTTATTTTCAAATGTAGAAAATTCCAAGTTAATACAGGTAGCAGGTACAAGGCTTTGAGTTATACATGTTTTATTGCTATATTTGCAAAACCTAATTGTGTAAACTGCATTAAACAAATCAATTTAAATTTCAAATTTGGGGTTTTTAATCAGAAATCCTCATGTAAGCTCCCATTTCCCTGTTTGGATGTTATTACCACATATTACACATTTATTTGGTGCGATTGAGAAATAACAACAACAAAAAATGATAACGTTTAAAATATTCATAAACGCACTTTGGATTTCAAGCATATTATTTGTCCTTGAACAATGACGGAGAAAAATGTGCATTTACCGCTTCACTTCCTGTAACCTCGAAGTGGGTCTGTCTTTAGAAACACTGCACTATTTTAAAATCTAATAAAATGAAATGAAAGAGAATCTGAAGGGAAATGAAAACTGCCATAGCTACTACCATATATTTCATGGTACAATTGTACAAATATAAGTATATAAAAGGTTATAAAACAAAGAGGACAATAACAATAGGCAGAAACGTGCATTTTATGTCGGGAGGAGGTTTGCATTTTATATCCAGACATTGTGTTTTGTACTTTTCTACATGGTATACTCAATTATCAATAGGCTACAAATGTGAAATGTCGCATTCAATGTACCCCAGGTCATTTCAATAAAGTTTACTGATTACCAATTCATTCACTATTGTCTTTACTGACACTGTTATTTAATATTTTCCATCTATTATACATCTATCCGTATGACTGTACTTAGCACATGTCAAATATACACCAGAAACTGAATTATTTAGTATCTTTAAAGACATAATCCTAACATGTCACCACGTGGGAATCACAGAAACACTTAAGTGTCCCACTGGTAATTCTGACTTATTTTGGCCTTTCATATCGCAGTGCCTGAAGAAAGCACAGATTGATGGTGGCCAATAAAAATGCAAAAAAAAGTGAGGTCTTAAGTTCGGAAGCAGTTTTTATCAAATATGGCAACTTACGTTCTTTCTGTGTGTTTCTGTGCTGCCAGGTGTAGAAGTTGAGGAGCTCCTTCCTCTTCTTCTTCTTCACCTCCCTCTGTAGGGTCCTCTGATTGGCTGCCTCACTGTGCGGCCGGGCCTTCGTGCCTTTATGTCCTCTTGTGACCTTCACCCAGCCCTCCTCATCCTCCTTCTGTTGCTCAGCCTCCTTTTTCTGCCGCTCTGCTTCCTGTGGCGAAGACAAAATCCAAATTGGAGTGATAGAAATACAGGAGGTCGGCCACAGTGCAGGGCTCACGGAATTCTCACCTCTTCTTTGCATTTGTCATACTGTTCCATGAAGGAGTCGATAGCTTGCTGCAGGTTGTCAGGCTGAATAAAGGAGTCTGTGTACTGCTGAATCCACTCTGTGGACGAGAAACGAACCATAAAAGACACAACAAATACTCATGTATTTATTCAGGTGAATAATTCAAAAATAAATTAAGGAAGCCATGTCAAATATGTTGGGGTGGCTAATTCCAGGCGTTACATTCAGCATGATGGGTCCCAAATGCTCAAAGATTACAGTTCAGAATAGTGACTTAAACTGGACTTTATAAGATGAGACAACATCCATAAATGAGAATTTGTGACCCGTGATCTTGATAATATTCATTTATAATAACTTATGGTAAGGATCAATCAAATTAACTTGTTTAAGACATAACAAATACACTACAGAGGCAATGTTTTTACAGGTAGACTAAGTTAACACCTAAATAAGCCTCCCGGAGCTCATGTCCAGTCACTGATCAGTGAGTGTTTCTCTCCCGATATACACTCACTGTCTACGCCTGTCCTCACTGGACTCTGCTCTGTGGAGACCACCAAAGGCACATCATAAGGGTGAGACTTGGCTGCTCTTATACTGGAGGGCTTTTGGAACACAATGTAACCCACTTTGAAACCCTGGAAGAGACGAAACAGCGACAGAAAGGAGAACATCACTTTTAGTCTGATCAAGTTGGGTTCAGTTTCATATAATAAGAATAACTGCTAGAGTGTCCCCTGGAGACAGATTATAGACATACAGCCTAGTGCCTGGGTCAAACTGTTGCTACCTGCAATAAACTGGCTGACAGTAAAACCAAGTTAGACTAGATTTAGTCCAAAATCCCAAAAAATGTCTGTTCTGTTATCCAATTCTGTCCTATTAACTAAAACATGAGAGAACTGAAAGATTTTGGTTTCTATTTCTGATAGAAAGATGAGCTGAAGAAACCCAACCTGTTTTTCAGCTGGTTTAAAGAACTTGGACAGGTTGGGTCCAGACTGCTGAAAGGAGCCCGGGTGGTCTCGGAGCTCCACTGACTGAACGGTGCCAAACTGTGAGAATAACTCCTTGACAACATCCTAAACACACACAGAGAGGGGAAAAAACAGAACAGGGCACAAACAAATTCAACAAAAATCATCTTGTGATTCAGTTTCTAAGAAATGTAAATGCATTTGATTATTTTTGTGAAACATTTCTGGTCAGAAAGCTTTGCACCAACAGACACCATTAAAATGCTTTAAACTAAGTCAGTTCCCACAACATTTCCTCCTTCTTAGGTGTCACACTGTATGTAGTATAAGAAAAGGATTGTTGTATTCCACATAAATACTGCATTAATAACTACAAGGCATGCCTGCATCAGACTCAAAAATCCTGATGTTGCACACAAATGTGATTTCCATAGCTTAGGCATCAATTAGGACTTAAAATAAAATTTAACCATGTTTGTCTCACATTCACCCATTCATACACACCGGCAACTTGTCCGGAGCAATTGGGTGTTAGGGTCTTGCTCAGGGACCTTTGACATGGAGGAGGCGGGGATCGACCCCTCCATCACTAGGTGATCACCCTACCACCTACGCCAGGCCGCCCCTTTACTACAGTGTTTCTTAGCCCACGACTCGCTCCACTGGAACCATTTCATAAAATCATAGAAATCTGTAGCTAACACAGTACCTGTGAGCAGTAGGGAGGAATGTTTAAGACAAACAAAGTTCGGTCCAGCGGTCTGTGGGAGCTTCTTTCTGCCCGGACTTTGTGTTCTTTTACACAGAGTTTGTGCTGAGAAGTGCTGTCAGCTGCGAACTGTAAAGACAGAACTGGAGAGAAGAGAAAAAAAACATGATTAAAAGACAAAAATAAATAGCAAACATATGTTCAGACTAACAAAACAACACATTAACAGCACATATGAGTCCAGAGTCCCAAAGCAACACGTTAAGATGAGGAATTAAACGGGAAGCTACCACCCAGACCGGCCATATCCGAATAAACGCGAAAATGTTTGTGTTTTTTCTTACTAACGTCAAGCGATTATGTTAATTATTTCGATTTTACACACCTGTGAATCCACCGGGAATAACAGACGCCGCGCTGCTAACATGTTTTCCCTTGGACGGCGCCATGTTGGTGTGACGCTCCGCGCCGGAAGTACGTCATACACTAAACTTGCCGAGTGTCGTTCAGACAAACTCAGTAACAAAGAAAAACAAATCAAAATATGACACTCTCAGATTGTGAAAATAGGATACCGTTACAAACCTTTGAGTGTTTCAAATTTTTGATGTTTAGTTTAGCGAAGCTTAATTTCTTAGAGAATAAATGTTTATTCCAGTTTGTTGCTCTTAGTTTCTTGCAGGAAGCCAACAATTACCCTCATTGACGCGAATTTCAGTTTAATTTATGTAATAATGAAAAAAAAATGTAATAAAGATATTTGTCATTCAAGAATCAGATGGATAACTTGTCTATGATGTACAAAAGCTACTTTACCTAAAATTTCAGTATTGTATCTACCTATGCCGGGTTACGGTCCAGAAATCCCTCTGAAGCTAACAAAACTGACATGCAATTATATTATTCTTGCTTTAAGTGTGAAAATATACACTTCTTATGAGTATATGTGCATTATTTTATTATTTGTGTGGTTTAAAAAAAGACACTGTTGATCCTTCATGTTTCCTCATCTATTTTTAAGTATATAATCTATTTTATTAAAACTTGGCTAATCCACCTCTTATTGTATGCATCTTAATAAACAGTCCAGCGTGATTGACAAATCTGTTGAGTATCCCATGTATTAAAACAGTACAAGGTATGCTTTACCCAACATGGGACTACTGACTTCAGGTCAGTTGAAAAGAAATACACAAAAACACAGTAGTAAGCCATCCTTACCACTAGCCAGTTACAATGGTTACATCAGCTAAAACCAGAAAACAACGACATCATGCATCATTGAGGAAAGACATCAGACAATATCTACAAAGCTTATTCTTTAATGGCAAAATTTCACACAGATCACATCTCTCTACTGTCTTCATGACTGGCATAGCACATAGCAACACAAAGTACAGTGAACATAAACTGAATGTGCATTATACTACAATGGTGTTTAAATGAAATGACAAAAAACATAAAGACACAATTCTATCACAGAGCAATGTGAATCTGTTTGGCTCAAGGCCTTAACGGGGTTATCAAACACTTCAATTTAACTTAATAAAGAGCTCTACAAGACAAGTGTTGCTGGACTCTTCTCACTAGATCTCTTTGCTCCATTCAACTTCCTGTAAGGTGAAGTTGTGCCATTTGCTGATTTAGATTCCTGTGGTCTGTATACAAACAGGTGTCCATAAAAAAAAGACCTAATCTGCCTCAACAGATGATCACAATTGTGTAGGGGTAGAGAGCCTTTAAAATAATTCATCATTAGTAAAAATGCCTTTTGCCAATGTCTGCCTGTAATTCTTTTTTTTTTTTTAAGACTGGGATAGACTAACCTGCAGCTAAGATAAGTCCAATATCCAATATCCAAATGGGGGGTTTCAAAATTGACCAAAAAACCTCCAGTTTTACAGCTCCCATCTCCCAAATTTGACTAAAGCAACAAAAAATAATCACTGGTCCAACTCAAAAACAAAAACCTGCACTGTATGTCATGTAAAAATCCGTCTTGAGAGAATGTACACTGCCTGCATCAAGGACAAAAATGTATATATGCAGGGTTCATATCTGAACACTGAGACTGTATCATATTTTACGAACTGACTGGATTCACATTAGACGCGAGTTATATCTTAATGCGAAAGGCAGTAGGTTGAGAGCTGGGGGGCTCAGTGGTCGTGGTTGACTGTGTAGTGGACTTAAACAGGGCTTTCAGGATCGTTTGGGGGTCCACTTCAGGAGTGGGCTGAGAGGAGGCTCGCTGACCAGCGGGGCGAGACAAAGGGGACGGCAGACCATCTTTCTTCGTGCTGCTTCCTGCACCTGGAGTATCACTGAGCCTCCTGATGGGAGGGAGGGGCACAATATCAGAACCACAAAGTAATAAAACTACCAACAAATAGCCTGACGACTTCACATTTTACCACAAAAAAATCCAAACATTAATAATCACGAAATATATAATCAACTATTTGAGTTTAGGAGGTCCCAAAAGCCATAAATGATTTCTTTGGAGCCAAAGATGGCGTCTACAATCAACACAAAGCTAAACTCAATTAGATCAAATTTTACTCAAACCAACCTCCCCGGTAGATAATCAAAAACAGACTAAAATTTGTTCTTTGGGTCACTGCTTCTTCAAAGGACAAAACTGTTACAGTAAATTATGCCTTAAGAGTCGCTTCTCAATTATTAATAATTGTCAACCTTTTATCTAGCAAAAGAATGCAAATGACAAACTAGATGAAACAAAACTACACAATTCCTCAGCATGAATGAGACTAATACAAAACGAACCAAGGAACAAACCAAAAAATAATTTACAGATTCAATTTGTAGTGGATGAAACACTTACAACAGAATGGGCTGATCAGAAGTGATGACATTTCCCTGAATATGAAGGTTACACTTCATGGGTTGGCCTGGGGGGGGCAAAGGAAAAGTGCAATTAATATAAAAGACCAATCATACACACAAACACACAACCTCCATCACTCTGATTCACTGGAAATAATACTATGAGTGCTGGACTGATACCAAACTATTGATATCAATACCAATACCAGAGGATTGGACACATAGGGGCCCCAATTACGATGACACAATATTTTGGGTTTCTTTTTAGGCCTTATTGAACTCAGAGGACAATTATATCAGTCTGACCTTAAGCCAGTCAGTTGTTTAGTATGTTTATGGAAATGAAGAGGGGAGTTTAAAGCTAAAAGATGTAACTTTGCAATCTTTTGACTTTGACATTTAAATATTTCATGGTGTAAAAACAAATCTCACTTAAAAAATACACACACGATGGGCCTCATTTATCAATATTTTTGCATTTTCTTCTCAAATTTTTCTAAACCACCTCATTGAACATGAATTCTGTCTTCATTTAGACCAAAGGCCACATTGGAGAGCTGCAGAGCTGTGTAGTTTGTGATGCACTTGGATTCAGCAGTCACAAAGTCATTTCTTCTGAGGCCTCTTGTGATAGATTAAAGAAAAGTGAATAATCTAAAATGAGGGAAAGTTGTTCGGAAGGTATTGATGCTCTGATCCCATTCCACATTGGCCTTGTACTCAAATGCATAATCCCACACAGTACCAAAACTAACAAGAGAGGACACTGTGCAGACATTAATGATCTTTGTTTTTTTACACTTAGGTCTGCTGATCTGTCATCATGCACACCTGCATACAGAACATTTTTTGTAGCACCATCAACCAATGTATACTCACAGGAAACATTTGAAAACTAAACATCAAAAGTATTCAAGACTGAATCAAATTATAAAAACACATTTTCTAATAAAAATAAAATCACAGGTCAAATATTGAAAAGCCAACATTACAGT
>OMNV01013504.1:22664-51346 GCA_900303265.1 Brotula barbata
TACATATATATATATATGTACAGTATATACTGTATATATGTAGAGAGAGAGATACATGTATTTATATTTCTCTCTCTCTCTCTCTCTCTCTGTCTCTCTATGTATATATATATATATATATATATATATATATATATATATATACACTATACTAAACTGTGACTTCTTAAAGACGCCGATATCAGCTCAGCTGCTGACTGAAGCACAGATGTACACTTCTACAAAAAGTTACAAAATTCCATCCATATACTGTATTTCTAATCCACTTAGTCCAGGTCAGGGTAGCAGTGGCACCAGGGCACAGAGCAGCCCAAACATCTTTCCCCTGCAACTTCCTCCAGAGTTCCCTGGTGGATCCCTAGACATTGCCAAGCCAAACCCAGAGAATGAATCTTTCCGGCATGCTGTGGATCTGCTCCGGAGTAAACTCCCATTTGGATGTGCCTGGTACACCTTTAACGGGAGAGGTCCAGGTGGCATTCTTTAAAGATGCCTGAACCACCTCAACTGACACCTCTCAATGTGGAGGACCAGGTTACTCCTAAAATTACAATACCATTTAAAATATTGAATACTGCTGTAAAACTCAAGTGTTATACCTGTACTTTCATCTGTGCCCCAAACCCAGAAACCCATAAACCCATTTGATGTACGTGTCATTGCTCTGGAGCTTACCGTCCAGACATCGATTGTTATACTTCCTATACGCAGTTACAGCATCTTCTTTACGGACGAACACCACTTCAGCCAGCCCCACCTTCACCAGCCTCGCTCGCTTCAATGCACCACACACGCAGAAGAGTTCCTGTGGGCAAAAAGTTACAAAATGTTAATATACAAAGTAAACAAATTAGCTGAGACAGAACAATCCACATACAGTCTGAACATCATCCGCAAAAACACCAAGTTTTAGGCAGTGTAATGCAGGGCTGAAATGATTCCTTGAGTAAATCGAGTAACTCAATTACTAAATAGCCTCGAGGCAAGTTATTCACCTTTAGATTTTGTTAAATCCAGTACAACTATAGAGTGCACCGTGTTTTGTATGGATGGTTATTTCTGTTCTGCACAACACGCTTACGATACTTCCTCTGTTGATCGCCTAAGCAGATGTAATTAGGGCCCTTTCACGTGGGACGCGCTGCACGCTGCTCTGAAACCAAATGTGTGTTTTGCAGATCAATAAACTGCAACATACTGTGCGTTTCAGTGATCGCTGAATAGTGCGACACAAGTCTCCAGTGGAACTCGGGGTGAAAATCCTCTCAGGAAAACATACTACCAACTCTATAGGCATATCAGGTGTGTTTCCACAAAGTAGGTTGGCATTATGTTATGTGTCCCTCTCAATACATCGTCCTTCAGTGGATGTAAAGCGTGGATTGCAAAACAACAGAGGAAGAGGGATCCACAAAACGGTAAGACAAATAGAGGGGACACGCCAAAGAAAACAACACCAAGTTTCAAATGTGTGGGATCATTCCAAGTTAAAACAAGAAGAAAACATAGTTCGATGTGTGTATTGCAAAACGGAGTTAGCATACCACAGCAGCACTTCCTCAATAATACAACATCTAAATAGAAAACATCCAATGTATGCATCGAGTTCTGCGAGCGGACCCGATACATCGAGGTCAAGTTAATGTCACATTTAATTGCATTTCACCTTAATCGATGCTTGCTAGCTGAGATTCATAAGGCATATGAAGAACGTACGTGTATTGTGGCTTTATAATAGCTGATTACTAACGGAAATCAGTGCGGTGGCTAACGTTACCTGGCGATGTATAATATGAAATTCCCCTTGTTTCAGTGACTTTTCTTATATATTGCAATTGCCCATAAATAAAGATAAAGTACACAGTATTTCTTATCCGATTACTTAATTAATCAGCACAATAATTGGTAGAATACTCGATTACTATAAGAATCGGTAGCTGCAGCCCTTGCGTAGTATACTCACCACTATGTCTTCCTCTGTGACCCGAGGATGCAGGTTGTTCACCGTTATTTTTGTCCCCTCCAAAGGACTGCAAACAGGCTATAAAGAAATGTAACATGACCAGAAGATGCAGTAAAAATGTGTGAAGAAAAAAATCTATACATTCTGTGTGACATCTCACCCAGACATCTTTTTGTTTGACCATATAAGTTATTTTAAACCTTCATGAAACAGTCACTTCGGAAAGCCACCTGAGGACCCTCGGTCAATCTTTATTATTCTGAATGATTGACTCCAATATACAATAAATGTACATATCTTTAAGCCGAAAAGAGAAATTTTGGGAAATTTCAGGGCAAAATGAACAACACAGAAAGGAGAGAATATTTAGCCATAGATGAAAGCAATAATCCAAACCTGAGGTGGAGTAGGAGGTGTTGTACTGGTTGCCGCTGGGCTCTGCTGTAGAGTCCTGGAAACAGGCTGCAGAGGTGCAGCTGAGGGCCGGGAAGCAGCTGGGATGGGATTGGGCCTGGTGGGAGCCACAGGGACAGGGGCTGTGTAGGCATCATTTTTAACCACCTTGGTGATGGGGGTTGACATGGAAAACGGGGATCCCAATGCTCCAGGCTGCAAAAGAGAAAGGGGATTGAATGGTCTGATTTACTTAGTACAGAGACTCTGACAAGTTCTGGTCTTGCAATACACAAATATAAACTAGAAATACAGGACCGTTCTCATGAAGAGCAGCACTTACTCGTGACTGTAGCATGCTGTTAGCAGCAGTGATCTTTATTTGTTTACTGGGGATGCCATCATGCTCTTCTGAGACAGGCTGATTGAGAGAGAATAATACGAGAATAATCTGTTCAGTCCATAAATATGATGACTCATTGACAAGATATGATACAGTGATAACATTGTGTTGTTTCCACGACTGTTAAGTTAGACTTATTAAAGAACAAAAGCTCTACCTGTGCAGCTGCACGCATTCCACTTGACATCCCAACAGGACGTTGCTATAGAAAGAATTACTTGTGAAAATATAGAAAGCAAGTATATACTTTGCATAATCAAAGCATTATACATGGTAACATTTTCTACAATACTGTTAGGGGTTTCTTTAGAATAATTCACACGAAGTTCCAAGCTATCAGAACTTTTACGGTAAAATTCTAGGGCTGATCTATGTATGGATTCATCCCATCCAAGCTGTCACTGCTTCCAACATACATCAGGAAATATTTTGAAACGTACCTGGATGGTCTTGGTTATTTTAAGTGGTGTTGCAGGAGATGGTTGTGCCCCACCAATGCTCCTCTTCAGGCTCAGTCGATCACGAGCATCCATCATCCTACTGGTGGTGCTGCTCTGCTGCAGCGTTATACCACCCCTTACATTCAGTCCTTGAGCATTTGGGGTGAACTGCCGAGTGTTAACACCAGAGAGACTGTTGTTGGTGTGTATTTGTATCTGTGGTACAAGTGTGTGGCTCTGTAGTTGGTGTGTCACGGCTGTCTTCTGTGTGTTCTGTGAAGGGAGGCTGAACAAATTCTGCCCCTGTTTTCGGGAGTTGATCATCTGCCGTGCATCTTGCACAGCTCCTCCAGATCCTGCTCCTCCAGCTCCTGCACCTCCTCCTCTTCCACGGATTTTGAAGCGAGCATCTTTCTGCCCAAGCTTTTCTCTGGCATCTTTTACTTGAAAACCTTTAAGGAGAATGGAATTAGTGAGAATATTATGTAAAAGTGGATCTGAAAGACAGCCGGGGGTAACTGGTCATCCGTATCATTGGTCTATGAGGTGCAACTTTTTGGTGTTTCTTACTCTTGGACAGCAGACTGAAAACCCAAGGAGTGACAGACCCACAATATAAGTTAAAGGAAGGTGATAACATGTTAACCTGTGCGGTGGGCATAGATTTTAGAATATGAGATGAGGCATCCTGTGCCTATAACGATGGCCCTTACCAGTTCCTCCTCCAAGCCGCTGTCTGACATCATTAACCCCAATTTTCTGTCGGGCATCAAAGCCCTTTCCTCCTGCACCACGTCCAAACATGGGTCTGTCAGGAAGCAAAAGGTTTTATCAGCACCAAAACACAACAAAAATGATAACGACTATGATTATTTTATCTTTGTTTAATAAATGCATCATTATTAAGTTGAAAGGATCCTGAAAATCCTGATAAATGGAGCTGACAGTATGAGCTGTTTGTAATCTCAGATGCTTAGTTAACACATTTTAACATACTTACCGGCTATCTAAAAAAAAATTAGAAGATAAACACTGTCACCCTCCCAGTAAAATTGAACGATGCTTAACATGATATTTGTTCAGTGCTTACAAACTGTTTTGCCTAACTAGGAATTGGAACGTGGGCGGCCAATTGTTTGCCGCAACTGTGTGTTACTGTATGTCAGACCAGCTAATAAGAAGAGTGCCAAATAAAGCGGAATCAAAAAAAAATTTAAAGCATGCTTCACAAAAATATAAGTAATTGAAATTCCAAATGCGAACCAACCCGCTTCACTGTACACACTGCTATAAGCTAGCTACTTTAGCCCAACAGCTTCAACTGTTGTTCAAAGCTAGTGGTAGCCACCTAAAAGCTACCGAGTTGAGTATGGCTTTTTTGCTTTTGCCCAATATCGGAGACTATGCATATATCATTAACAAAATAGCGCGTAAGTAAATTACGCTATAAATAGTTAAGGCCTACAGCTAAAGCTAGGCAGGCTTACAGGTGAAGACTGGCTACGTCTATGCAAACGCTAGCATTGTTATCTGGTAAATCAAAAGTCCACAACTCCTAATTGCTCTTAGAAATGCAGTAATTCATACTATAGTGAATATATCGTTAACAATTGTGTATAAGGGTGTATTAAAATTATTGATACCGTTTAACGGGTGCCTTAACGTTAATGCCGCGCTGCCGTATAACTTCATCCAAAGAAACGTCTGCCATTTTCTTCCTCTGTCGTTGGGCGCAGGCGTGACTGAGAAATTTTACAAAGAATACGGCAAGAGGCTATGGCCAAAATGATAGCACCTTTTGGCCACTAATTCTGCGTTTAATTGATTGTTGTTTGAACATTATCCACTACAACGTCGTGTATTTCGTATCTGCTCATTTGAGTACAGATAAAAACACAGTAGATTTATTTAAATCAGTGAAGCGACTGTGGCATTTTTTTCTGAATGTTCGACGATCCATTACTTTTCACAAAAATGCGGAAGTAGATACGCAACCTATACCCATGAGCCTCTGCGCGCGACGAATAATGTTGTTAGAAACAAGAAATAAACAATACATTTATTTCACTATTCTCAATTTATACAGCACATATGTAGAACCCACGTAATTGCTATAGATAATCAAATTTGGACGTATTCAATTCAACAAATATAATCTACCTCGCACCCTAATTGTAAACAGTTGCATACTGAGTCTAGTGCAATCTTCGGCGGTTAATTGCTCATGCCTTAAACTGATGAGTAAGGAAAATAACGACGCGGGGTGACGCCCGTGTCCTCGTTCATTTACGAGAAGAATTTTTGAAAGGGTATAGGTCCGCCTGCCTAGGTGACTCACCTACTTCGTGGGATGCCTTACAGAGCTGGGATCTACCCCGCTCCCCTAACATGTTAAAAAACAACGAAAACAGAGACGGTGACAGGTTTTATTATTGTGGTAGATCGTCAGTCAATTGACTTTGCCTGTTATAACATTTAACACTCACAACATACAACTTATTTGCACTACTAGCTCAAAATGCGTATAGTATTTGACTAATTATCATTATATATTAAACATATTGTTATTATTGTATAATATTATATAACTATATCTTTTTTATCTTTGTTTGTATAATATCCTATACTAAATCCGTTGTGTATGTGAATGCCAGTCTTTCTATATAACATATTCATCTATACAGTATATTATAAATACATACAGTCACAAACAGATCCTTATATCTGTATAAGTCACAGGCGTATAAAATCGGTGTATTATTTGTTTATTCATATTTTTTCTTTTTTTATACATTATTTTTTAGTCATCTATATTTTCATTCAATTTTAATTTTCTCTTTACTCTGTTTATCGAACACTTTCTGCCTGCACTTTTTCTTTTCCTAATATTTACAATTTGCGCTTCATGAGCCACAGCAAAGTACCTTTCTTCTTTTTCGTACACACTGGCGATTTTTAAGTTAAATTTGATTTGAACAGGCCATTTCATATTAATAACGCATTCATTATTGAGTATATAATATAGAAAAGACATTTTAATGATTATTATGAATTAATTTAATGTTTAATATTTTTGCAAACTTTGTACTGTTTGTACTGAACCTTATATGGACACAATTGTTGGTTGCCTCAGAGTTAAATTTTGATATTTTTATACATTCTGAACTATATTTTGCTTTATTTGGATGGCATATTTTTCCGAATCCACGGAGCCTTGAAATAGATTTCCTTGACATCTAAAACTAGGGTAAACACAAAAGTAGACCACGTAAAAAGAGACGTTAAAAAAAGATGCTGATGTCGGTAATACACTCCATATCCCGGCATGCACCGGCGCTGGCCCCTACCTGCTGACTGCGTGCAGCTCTCTCGCTGCTTCTTGCTGCGTCTGCCTCCCGTGTCTGTTTAGTGTGCACCGTTAGAAAGAGAAATGGCTGCAGCTCTGTCCCGCGCCCTCAAATTACCCGGTAAGATGCGCCACGCACATTTACAACGAGACACACAAGAGCCGAAGGGACAAACGGTTCGTTTGTGTGACGCGACGTGAAGATAATTCGCTAAGTGAGCCCGCCGTCTGGGCTTTCTGCTGGTCCGTTTCGAACATGAATCGATTGTTGTCATTTGCTGACTTGACGCGCATATCTTAGTCATTCCTCCATGGCACGTCCGTCTGATTTGTGTTTCAACTTATTTCATAAACGAGCTGGCTCTGCTTTATTTATGTGCGTTGGTTGCAAGCCGACGAGCTGCTGCTAGCTGCTAATACATCGTTATAACCGCCACACCAGCAGACCTGCCACTGGACATAAACAAGCCAAATTCACGTATTAACTCCGCATACGGTAGTGAATTAATTGGTTATTAACTACATCTGTAGGCAACACTTTGACGGTTATTTAAATTACTTGAAATAAATTTAATGAGTCTTTTCACAGTAATAACCCATTAAAAATGGGTATGCCAAGTAGAAAAGGCATTTAAGTTGTGATAAATAGATACAAAACCTAAAATATAATATATATTATACCCTTACCTTTTAAAATGATGAGATTTTTAATCTCTCTCATATGTCTCTGTGCTGCGGATGTGTATCTCATTTGAATTTAAAATAAAACTTTATGAATATGGACTCAGAGTTTAAAGTTTGTTATTTACTCTACTGGTATTGTGAATTGGTTATTTTAAAATCTTTTTACCTAATCTCCAAGTTAATCATACTGAAAACTGTGTCTGACTATGGGAAAAGTACATTAAACATCAAAATGAATAATAAACACTTCAAGTCAAATTAATTACAGAACACTCGAAGCCATTTTTATATGGAATAAAATCATAAGTGCAGTTTGTCAGCTGGAAAAAATGTCCAAACGTTATTAAGTTTTCTTTTCAGCTCTAAGCTAACAGTTTAAATCAGGATAATTCACTGTCCGAGCGTTGTAACATGCCAGCTTAGCAGAGATTCACCTTGATTCGAATTCACCAAGATGGCGATTTCATTATCATTTTTCTCTCTTCGTTGAATTATTGATTAAGAGCCAATTATATAATTTTCATTTAGTAACAATTTTCCAAACCTGCGTATTTATAAATCGTGTAAAAATCTATTCTTCAGTGTCATACAAGTTGGAAAATAGAGAACAGGACAGTTGTAGACATTCTATCAATTTTGTGGCTTTAGTGATAGAGCAAACACCCATCAAAGAGTCTCGTCAAAGTAAATGACAGATTTTAAGCAGAGATATAATAACTTCTGTCTTGTTAATAAATGTATTCCAAGTTTAGTAATGTATTAATGATTTATTACAAGAGAATTCAATCATTGATTGCTGAATCAGACATGTGTCCTGCTCCGCCTCGAACTTTGTGACCTGACAGTTGAAACACGTGAGAGGTCTTCATCACGCGCCTCTGTATTTCTTCAGGGAAAAAAGGGTCGGAGCTGGGGGAGTACGACCCTCTCACTCAGGCAGACAGTGAGGACGAGAGCGAGGAGGACGACCTGGTGCTCAACTACCCACGAAATGGTCTCGGCAGGGACAGCTGCCTCGGCTCTTCAAAACTGCGGGCCAGCAGATCTGGAAGACACGTCGGTGCCGAAGATGAGGCACATGAGGATGAGGAAGAAGAGGAGGATGAGTGGAGAGAGCGACTTCCCACCAAATCAAGACAGGACAAAGATGACATCAAAGGAATGCAGTACTGGAGCCAAAGGGACTCGGGCAGGGACAGGACATGCGAGGACAGAGGGGGTCCGGTCGGGCTGGGGGTTAGTGGCACTGAGGCGGAGCAAAAAAGGATGAGGATGAAGCACGCTGTTCGAACTGCGTTTTTCTTGGTGCCTCTGGTCTGTGCCACCTTGCTTGTGCTGCTGTGTGCGTTTTTGATTCCATGCCAGAAAGGAGCTCGGGAGAAGAGGCCGCAGTGGGAGAGAACACTGGGAGAGGCAGGAGGTAAGACAGAACCGTGACAGCAGTCCGTGTGTGTTAAGGGAAAGAGTTGATGCATCACGTAAATCACATTTCCATCACCAGTCAAGTGGAATTGATTGCTTTGATTCTCTCAGCACAATTATTTAAAGATTTATTGGATTTACAAGAAGGACACTGGAAACTTAATTCAGACACTTTTCCTGGAATTCTTGGAGAATCTCAATGTGAGGGTCTGTTGTAGGGAAGATTATGCTTTAAGGAGGATTATTTGTATTTGTCTACATTTTCAGTCATTCACAATTTTAACATTTCAAATGAATTTGCCACCCAAAATGTTTGGACCACGAAAATGATGTGCAGTATAATTTTCCATTCCTTTGTTGCTGGATAGACAGACTTAAAGAGACTTACGTTGGAGTCTCTGTGGTGAGACCATGCTGGCTCACTCTTCAATCAGCCGGCTGTAACTATAGGGCTTTGCGAGAATCACTGCACTCCAGGTTTTGTCCCAGCATGCACTGCTAAAGTCGGTTGATTAGCTGCATGTTTTTATGACCTCACGTGTGCTATTGTCAGTATTTCTCAAATGCTCAACCGACAAATTCTGACGATTTCGATGAATTCTTACTATATGAATCGCTTTATTGTTATTCTTTATATGATTCACACGTTTTCTGGCTGTTTTGTGTTGTGGTTTCCACCACTCACTGTCCCATCAACTGGATTTTCAGAAAACAAAGCCAAAATTCACAGAATAGTTGTCAAACCAGTTGGTTGGGCAAAAACCCTTCAAACCATCCACACACACACAAACACACACACACACACACACACACACACACACACACAGAGGCATTCATGCAGTGGGTGGTGCTCATCATTGTTTGGATTTCTGTTTAGGTGTTACCCCACCAGCGCTGGCTTTATGGGATGTGGATGGAGATTCAGTGGAAGATGTGTTGTTGGGTGTGACTGAACTGACCAATGACACCCATCCCACACAAGGTAACAACGAACAAAAAAATCTAAATATGTGCCTATCTGTTTGTAGAAACCAAACAGACGTATGCATCAATGCTCATCCTATAATCCTAATCTTACCTCCTGCTCCTGCTGTGATGCTGTGCTGAATTATCCAAGCATAGATACTCCATCTCACTCTAAATCCTACTATTTTCATGAATATTGTTATGTGATGGATGTTTTCCTGCCTCTCTAACCTCTCTGTGTCCCAGTTTACAGGGCCGTGGCCTTGTCTGCCGTCAGCGGACAGGTGTTGTGGAGGAGAACAATGCGGGAGTCTCTGATGTACATCCAGTGTGGTCTGCAGTTCAACACCCAGTCCTCCCCCGTGTGCCTCCTTATTTGCAAATCTGTCATCATGGCTGTCAGCGGCACCACAGGTTTGCGGACGAGCCAGTCAGTTGTCTTTGTTATTTATTAGGACTGTCAAACAGTTACCCTCTTTATGGGCATTAATTGCACGCTACGTGTGGTAAATCACAGTTAATCAGAAAATGAATCGCGCAATGTTTTACATGTGCACACCAATGCATAACGAAAGATTTTCCGGAGGCACACACGCACTCACACACACTTGTCCCACACAGCTCCCCCTCATGCACACAGCATATCCGTGACAGTGAGGATTATCTGCAGGGTTCCGGCAGTGGTGACCTCCACAGTACGAACCGGCCTGTAAGCTACTGGTTACCGTGGTGCTGCACATTCTGAAGGAAACAGACTCAACCTGTAACAGGCTGCTGGAAAGCATCATATGTGTTAAATTTGGAAAGATGGGTGGCCTTAGATGTACTGCAGATGTGTAGAATTAACAGAACTTGATAACGAACTTCATAGGAATCAACTGTGTCTGTCTACTGAAGTCCTGTAGTATTCAAACAATCATTGTTAAGGATCTCTGACATCCCTGGGTATCTCCTACACGCTGTAATTCAACCTGGGACACCCACCCTAACTATTCAAAAGGAGGTCAAACGGCTTAACTTTCATTCTTCAGGGAGGAAACTGTGGCCTGTCACGCTTAAGAACATTGAATCCCAGGCGGTTTCACTACCAGACCTCCAGGGCGACTCAGTTCCAGATCTGCTGATAGCCACCCTGCCTGCAGATGAGGTACAGTCAACTCGTATCCCCGCAAATGAGTCACTTGTCCTTGATCAGAAACTCCTTTCAAATGTGCATCAAACTACTCAAACAGGAAAATTATATTTATCACCAGAATGTGACAGTAGTAATTATTCAACTGATGTTTCTAGCCTGGTCAAGTAACCCAATTTTAATGAAATGATCAGAACTGTTCCTAATTGAAATACATTTTCAAAGCACCTCAGTTGTCGCAAGATTGGGAACAATTGAAATTTTATTTTCAACATCGTTCACGATCATCTCATTAATTATCTCATTAAAGTCATACGAACACACATTCCAGGCCCATTCGTTGAAGGAGCCCGTGTCTTCTCAGTCTTTAGATATCTCCCTGACTTTGATCTCTGGCCTGACGGGGGCGAAGCTCGGCCGTCCAGTCCCTTTCAACCTCACCGGACAGGGAAAGCTGATCGGTCCTCTGCTGTACAGGACTCAGCAAGGGGCGTATTACATCCTGTTTGGACTAGGTAAAGAACCTACCAGTGGTCTGATGGCCTTAGAGCCCCATTCACTCCAATTCTGTTGTGTTTCCAGTTCATGTTGTAGTGTTGAGGAGAGCCAGCATTGTCAGAGGACGATGTGGCTCGAGCGATTGGAAGTGTTATCTTTAATGCGAATGGAAGAAGTCCGTGGTGCACGTGTGGAAAACAAATTTCATGCAAATAATTCTTCTTCTGCTTAAAAGCCAATCTCTCTTGCATTCTTGCTTGCTTCTGGTTTTGTTTGATTTTGTTTTTTGTCTTTTTATCAAGTGTGTGTGTGTGTGTGTGTGTGTGTGCGCAGGGATTATAGTGAGTGTTGAGTGAGACTGAATGAGGTGAAGACAAATATCAAAAGGGAAAGGAAGGGGAACACCAAGTTTAATTAAAGCATAGAGAAAAGAATTAAAAAAGACAAAAGAGTAGAAGAGAACACTTTTTTTGTACGTCCCTCTAATGGCTCTAATATTATAGAGAAAAAGTGGAATATTATTATGTGACTAATTCTGCTCTTTTAAATTATTTTGGCTGTACCCTAACAGACTTTGTGTTCCTTCAGGAAATGTGGAGGCTATCTCTCTAAATGATATCTACAAATACAGCACAGGTAAACGGCCGATGACTCCGGCACTTAGACAGAAGGACTCAGGCTGGGAGGGACTCAACACGCCCAACTCATCATTCATACACATCTACAGGTAAGCGTCAGTGAGGGCACGTCGAACCGTCCCAATGTGTTTCGACTTTAAGACCTAATTGACTTTTTGCAAGGTGGTGATTCGGCATTTTTGTGTCCGTCTTGCAGTGCCTCAGGAAAATATTTTCATTCAGATACCTCTTACTAGCTGTAATTAGGCCAAATATCCCATAGTTACATAAAAATAAAACATTTTATAAATCCTCCATGTGACATGAATTTGGATGAGTAACACATATTGCTGTCTACCCAGTGGACCTGAACCCGTGGACTTCTTGCTCCCTCTTGTGGCTGGTTTTAACAACAACCACAACAGCCTGGACTCTCTGTCTTACCTGAACTCGTCCTCGAGCGGCTGGGTGCTGGCCCACGGCTCCAGCAAACTGTCAGTGCTCAGAGAAAAAGATCTACGTGAACAATGGACCTTCAGTCCAGCTCCCATTCACAGGTACAGCACAGCACACCAGCACGTTACAAATGACCAAAGACATCCAGCGTGAGACGTTAATCCTGCTTTACTGTCAGTCAACCAGCGGTGGGACACTTCAACGATGATGGAATCCTGGATGTCTTCATTCAGCACTCAGCAAATGGCGTGATGAAGGTAAAACAACGTGGTTTTTCTCCAACTGTAATGTTTCTTCTGGCTCTTGTTGCCATAGAAACGAGAATTTCTTTTCTCCTCTCTCCCAGGCACAGGTGATCAATGGGGCAAATGGACTTCTTCTTTGGATGGCAGAGTTTGTGTGTCCTCGTCTTCTCATAGACAGTTCAGCGATCTCCACCACAACTAACCTGTCAGCGTTCCTCTTCTGGGCCAGCGAGCCAATCAAAACACACACAAATGTCACCAAGACAACGGTGAGTCCGCTGTACGCAACAAGAAGAACGTGGATGCCAAATCAGTTCTGCGTGGTTGATTTACGTTTTATTGAACGAACTGAACTGGTCCCGTTCTGTGTTAGTCGTGTTTTTTGTGTTTCCTGTGTAGCCGTCAGTAAGAGTCGTGTCAGGATGTACAGTAGATAAACTGTACACCTTGGCTGTTTAGGTGTCGCCGGGCATCGCTGCAGGGGAGCCCCTCATCAGGAAGCTATTCCTGCTACATCCTACATATCCCACAATTCTCATGGAGCTCACTAGTACCACAGACACCGCAGTCGCCTCTGCAGGTAAGTGTCAAGTTAACTACAGGCTATTGTCTTATTTCTGATAGGATTCCTCGGGGTAATTCTTTTCTGACAGTAAAATTTGGTTTTGTGGTGTTTCCTGTTTGCCCACACTTCCTGTCTGACAGTGAGTTACCAGGCACATCAGAAGGACGCCTCCTACATCACCGTATCCTCCAGGCCCACCCCGGACTCGGAGCCGAGCGCTCGGATCGTCAAGAGCATGAGTCTGAAGGCTGCGATCGCCAAGGGGCAAATAGTGAGACTGGGGGAAAGCAACAAGGCTGCAGGACCGGTTAAACCTGGAGGGTTTGAGGTCAACAAATTCTTCAGGCGCATGTCATTCGTACATCTGGTGAGAGAGATTTACAGCTGTTGTCACAGAGTCATACTGATATAACAGCTGCCACCATTTACTCCTGTGTCAGTTCCTTTGTATTGCACCAACTTATACTATGTTGGATTGTTATATATTACAACTGATATGATAAAAAAAAAGCTTTTAAGCATTGGAACATTTAATACAATATTTAATGATGAGGTTCAAACCCTAAGTGCACCCGTGATGATTGGCCAGCTCGTCTCCTGATTGATTTATGGCAAACGGTTGTGTCTGCTTTCTTTTAGTGATCAACCACCACCGCATCCATATCATGTGTCACAGAGGGTACAACTAAAGGGATCCACTGACTGAACGGGGGGAGGATCTGTGGATCACTCTGCACTGAGAAGTCACGTTTTGTTTACTGAGTATGACCAAGTATAAGATTACTTGATAATTCATTCTGTATAGATCAATAATTGTATTTGGAAAATTTTGTTTTTAAGATTGTTTTATGTTGACTGCACAATGAAGAACTCTGTTTAAATTATTTGAATTGCATTTTCTTTGACATGTGTATTTAAAGGTTAATTATTATTTTGCAGTAGAACAACTTTATGAATTATGACAGGAAAGCACAGTAATGCTGATGAAAGAACAGGTAAACGTATTTATGCATCTCTTACATGGCTGTACACAGTCTAGTATGTTCCTGTGGCTTCATCATCTCACCATGTGTTATGTTATGACACCACTATAAGCGCACATAACCAAGTTATGTAGTAATAGGTACGTTTTAAATGTTATTGTTGTACAGTATTTATTGATTTATCATATAGACTGACCGTTTGTTCTCTCAGATTTTTGTAACGTTATAATCTGGCATTGTTTTAATAATATTTATTGTGCATTTCACAAAGGAGAGAATGAGATTTCTCGTGTGATGTGTCGTTTTTCCACTCTTGGGTCAGAATATTCCCTTGTTGGTGTCACTGAAAAAGTCTGCTGCGTCAGAGCTTCGCAGGGCGGCGCTGTTGTAGCTCCGCATCCTAAATATCAGTTTTCCGCATAGTTGCTTCGTCAAACACGGTGAACATGGCCTCCGCCTTCGGTCGCCTAGCCAGACTAACAGCGCTCAGAAACGGCCAGATGTCACGGCTGCCAGCCGCCGATCGGCCTGGCGGGACCGTGACCGTTTACCGGACGGCCGTGTGCACGCCGTCCGGGGCCATTCTACCCAAGCCGAAGAAGGTGAGTGATGACACGGATCGGTAGGCGATGGGCTCGGTTGTAAGATAAGACACGGGGGAGGGGGGAGGAGTCAGGTGGAGGTGATAAACAACCGACTTCTCCTATCGGTACAATCAGGAAGAACCTGAAAGCAGCATCTGGCTCATCCTCACACATAACAACTCATCTTCATCATTTGGCAGTAGTGTAGCTCCACTGTACTGTACTGCTTTCTAACATGAACTAACTCACCTCTTCCTCTCCTGGGGGAGCAGACCCCATTCGGCGTGATCCGGATTGCTCTCATTGTGGTGCCCTTCTTATATGTGGGAACGAGGATCAGCAAGAACTTTGCTGCGCTGCTGGAGGAGCACGACATCTTTGTCCCTGAGGATGATGATGATGATGACTGAGGAGTCTGAATGTTGCCTGAAGCCTTGCATCATAAGGTACAATGAGAAATTTACACAGATTAACATGTAGAAGCAAGAGGGGGCCCTGATAATTCACTGATCCACCCATCCATTATCTATATTATACTGATGCTTCAATTGCAAGATGGAAGTGTAGGATTCTCCAAAATTGACCAGGGTGGGCTATTTCAATCAGAGGTCCTAGTGAGTTAAATGCATTTTGTGCCTATGAACACAACAGCTCACACATTCAACTATAAAACAAAGAACACGGTTACAAGGTTAGATACTTCATTAACCATCACCACAGCTGTCAGCGTGGTTTTGAAGTTATCGTGACTGCATAAATGCTTTGGCTGGAGGGATACCCGTGAAGATCCTTAAAATGACAAGTATTTCTGCACTGTCTGGTTTGCAGTATTCTTGGCAAATAAGACGGTTTTCCCTTCCCTTCTCTCTGGGTGTTTCTTCCACAGATCACTGTTTTGTGAAAACTACTTGGACATTTCCATGTGCAGACATGAAGTAATGCCTTCCTGGAGTCCTTCTGCTGTGTTCTTCAGTCACTTCTGCCTGTCCTTGATTCAGGGTTTTACTGTTAATTGCTTGAAGATGGCGCTCCCCCGTTGTGGTCATATTGTACTGTATTTTCATGCACTACGAGTATTTTAATAAAGGGAATGAAAGATGTAATTTTGCAGCAGGATATTGGTGGAATTTGATGTAAATTGGAGCCTTGTTTCTCTCCAAAATAAGACAATTTCACGTGCCAAAATGAGACAATGAAAGGTTTCCATTAAAACGTGGCTGCCATTCAGAATCACCATGTAAATATGAACATATATACAATGATTAGACCTTGGCTGCAGGTTTATGTGTTTCTTAAACATAGGAGATTTTAAAGGAGATTGGGAATTATTAGCTGTTCAACTATATTCAACTATAGCCGAATAGTCATAGCACATTGAGAAGGGATCAAAATGTGATTAAATGTTAACTAGAATAACAAAAAACTTATGAACAGAAACAAAAACAATTTTGTGCCAAACACGGTCAATGCTCCAAATCTTTTCTTGCAGATGGAAAAAAGTGGAAAAGGTCTGAGCTCTACCTTACTCAGCCGTGTCATATTTGGAAACATACAAGGTCGTTGTGAGCACCAAAAAAAACCCCCTACAAAAATAAAACATTATGTTGCCAAAAATAGGAATGTCCTAATTTCCTGCCCAGCGGTGATGCAAAATTTTGTGCCGGAGAGCAATTCCTTTGTAGAAATACATCAAAATGTAATATTTTGGATATGCATGGCAGTTGAATGTTTTGTAGACTTTGTACGGCTGTAGTAGCTGGGAGCATGCACAAGTTCTGTCTCTCTTCCCTCTACAGCAAAATCCTGACAATAATTAGTAATAAATAAACTTGGAACATCCGTGGGCCGACTTAAACCGGATTAACACTTCTTTCGGAGTTAAATCACTAGGCACACACATTTGAGTTGAATAATAGGTGTGTATTTACAGTAAAGGGGCACATCTGTCACACCGGACACAAGCAGAGAGGGGGTCAGCTGACAGATACAGACTTCAGGCGTCGTGGCCTCGGTAAAATTTGGACAGGAAGTCAGTGGGACGAGGTTCCTGCGACTCGTGGAAATAGCGCATGACGTGAGTCTTCTGTTTCCACACGTGGATAGTTTCCTGAAGTTCCATTTTACCCTGAGTTTCAAATAACACACAAATGAAGTAAAGAGAGCATTAATATTCATTGAACTGTGCTGGGGTTTCTAAATCAGCGGAAGTATCCCTTTTCCTTTACACCTGACAATAAAACCCAACACGCTCCTTTGTTCAGATAGGGAGGGAACTGGTCATAGATGATAAACGTTCAGTGAATTTGCTATTTTTACCTTAATTACAAGCATGTCAATCACACGGGGGTCAGTGACGTGTTTGTTTTTGTCGAACATCTCCCGCACTTTGTCTCTTCCCTGGCGTGTCGTGATGTCCAGCTGGAAGATGGACACTGCAGAGGTAGAGATGAAGGAAAAGGAAAGGTCACTTTCAGCAGCACATCGGGACTGTTTTTATGAGTCTTCACCAAGTGTAGGAAACGCTTCAGACTGACTCAATATGGGACACATGCAAAACAATTTCCATCTCAATGACCAATAATTGATGAACACCACTGAGATGCAGCAGTCCTAACGATACCATACTATAGAAGGGAAAGCTTCACAGCTGGTAAGAAGCTGAACTCCCATTTTAGAGTACTGTCAGTGTATAGCAATGTCCACCCCATAAACTTTGTCAAGCCAAAAACATTTAAAAACAATAAAGAGGTGCTTAACTTGAGTTTGAATGGTATGTCAATATTCAGGCTAATGTTAATGTCTGTATGCAGAGTGTAATAGAAGTCAAATCATGCCAACTTTTACAACACCCTGAATAAAGACGATTACTTACATTCCATAAAACCCATCTATTCAAGGCTGTTAAAGAGTCACCATGAAATGAATGTACAAACAAACGTAAATCATATAGCAGTAATGCAAGCTGTATATTCATAATGTAACTAGGTTTTTTCTTGAAGCTGTCTTCAGTTCCGATAAAAGTTTCATAATTAGAACTTATTGTGCTTTCTTTGTGTAACGCATGCTTATTTTATCCTGCCATTCTAGCAAGACAGTTCAAAGGACGCTGCTTATTTGGTGTGTGCAGCATTGCACATTGTTACTCTGTATTTTATTTATCAAGGTTTGGAGAAGAGTGGGCTAAGATTTGTCTGTACAACATCCAACCTGGCAGTGAGAAGTGGAAACAGGGACATTAATGGATTGCTCAACGGGCCAAAGTATGAGGGCCTTAGCAACTTGGACAACACAAGCTGCATCGGTCGTGCAAGTCTCTCTGCTGCAGCGACCTGAAAAGTTTCACTAAAACTGTTTCTATTGAGTCGTCTGAGGATTTCAGTCAACTATTAGTTTGCCGATTTAATAAAGCCTTTGATTATTAATCTGTAAGATCAAACAGTAGAGAAGAAACGGCATCACTTCCGCCCTGCTATTGGTGTCAGCAAATGGAGAAACACCGTAACACAACCTTGGCTCAAACAGACCTCAACTATACAGAATATGACCATTTCAGATAAAAGGAGTAATTTAGCCAATGTGCTGGCAGGACTGTCAGTACTGTTACAAATCTTGTGTTACTTTTCTGTTCTTACAAAACACAATAAACTGCTTTGTTAACGTTTTCGCATTTCTTCTTCCACTGTGGCTATTGTGTGTAGTGTGTATGCTGTTGTGTGTGGGGCGGCGTGGCTTAGGTGGTAGGGTGGTCACTTAGTGATCGAAGGGATGCCGGTCCATGTCGAAGGTCCCTGAGCAAGACCCTAACCCCGCATTGCTCCCGACGAGCAAGTGGGCCTTGCATGGTTACCTCGGCTGTCGGTGTGTGAATGTGTGAATGAATGTGGGTGAATGAGAGGCAAACATTGTACAGCACTTTGAATAAGAGTGCTATATAAATATGCAGTCCATTTACCATTCCATTTAGATGACACAACCTCCTTGGGACACACAAATGTCTTTAAAATATAGAATATAGTAGTATATTGGACGTAACACAAATGTAACAATATTATTTAATAACAGAACTTCTCCCCTGTGTGATGAAGGAAAGTCGTAACTAAGCCATTATCCACTCCTATAATGATTATAGCTATATAGCAACTGGTTAAATATCCTTTCATTGCTTGTACACAAACTACACCATCAAAAGCCAATTTTAACTCAGTTCTAAAATGATCTTCGTGTTGTTTATAATGCTAAAGCCTCTAGAAATCTGAATTTGATTTCGTAACGGAATGTGATGATTTCACACACAGAAAATCGAGCACAGACCCTGACACGTAACGGAGGCTGAGTGAGCTGCCGTTTGCTAACCGCTCCGCCTTCTCATACATTGACATTATTCATACCAAAGCTTGGGAGCATGCAGCTGATTGTCCATGATTCATGACAGAAATTAGGTGGAACATCGAAACAAGGATTCAGTTTCTCCTAACTGAGGTTATCTCTGTCACCGCTAACTCGCTTTGCTATGTGTACACTGACCAGACACGACCTTGACGTTCGGTAGCTTTCTGAGTATCTTTTCTCCACCTCACCACACCGTCTTACCTGTGTTTGGGACTTCTCGGTACCAGGCTCGGTACAGCTCTCGAACCCTGCGCTTTGCTTCGCCCAGGTCCCGGCTAAATATTGGCTTAACAACTTTAGCAGCACCAACTGCTGATCTGGTCGCCGCCATGACTGTACCTGTTTTCCGCTTACGGTTCTTCTTCGTCATGAATTTCTTGCAGACGCTTGCGGACACTTCTTCTTTTTGTGTTTAAGGTGGTTGATATCCAGCTGAAAAGGCGCATTACCGCCACCTATTGGACTGCACCGTGGACAGAGAGTTTCTATTACTTAACTAAACCCTGTTGATTGACTATATACCAAATAAAAAGATAAAAGATAAAAAATAAAATGACTAAATAATACAAAGTGCTTTAATATATACTGTTTATCCAGCCGTAAAAGACGGATAATGTTCAATCTGGAACCCAAGGTGTAAACAGACAAAATCCTGCATTGACGAAATCAGTGAGTTTACTCGTTATTTTTCATGTACAACAGAGGCATGCTGGGGAATGCTGTTAATCTAAGTTTATTTGGAAAACAATAACCTTCTTGTCCAGACCAGAATCTTCAAATCAAGGTGTTTTTTTAACTAACTGAAGCAGGAAATTGAATATGCAAAGAACAGATTGCTGTTATAGTAATTACTGAATGAGCAGATGAGCTGTGTTAGAAGAGCTTCCATCAGCTTCAGTTGTCTTTAATTTAAACATAACTTACGGCTTTATATCCACCTGCTCCGAATCATTCTTGCCTTTTCAATGCGACCTCTCTCGTGTGTTATACTGTATCACCGTCTATTCGTTAAGAGAGCTAATGGGAAAGGTTAGTTTGAAAAACGACATTTTATATTTCATTTCATGGACTACATTTCCCAAATGGCTGAGTTGTGACGCAAGCAGGGATGTACCAATTGGGAAGGGTCCCTCGTCTGCCCCCTTATAGATAAACTGTGACTTGGTGAGATCAAGAGACAATGTAACAGTTTGTTTGTGTGCACTTGATTTTGTTGTCTGACTTGCGCTAATCTTTGGCAGTGTGGACCTAGGAAATCTCTGGAGGACGGCCCACCAGTCCATCTATCCACCGGTCACTGTGAAAAGTCCAAATGATTCGATGCTCCGGCTATAAGTGACCTCAGAGTGACGTCAACACATAACGTAGCTATGATATAGTGTACATGAACAGGTTGGAAGTGGGAGACGTGCTGAGGGACGCCGAGGGTACAGGCCAAAGTAATACTCTACATAAAATAGGTAAACACCCAGCAGAAAAGCACACACTCCAGCAAATTTGAAACTTTTAAACATATTTTGTTGGAATTTAGGGGTTTCAGTGGTGAATAAAAGCTATTTTGTAATTTTGAACAGCATAGGGCTTAATAACATATTTCTAGAATATCTCGTTTGAGAGGACATCTGGGCTGTAAGAAAGCAAACAGGCCGAGCTGAAAGAAGTCAAATTTTTGGCGCAAGACACCCGATCTGCTAGGTAGACGCCAACAGGTGGCGATAATGTATTAAAAACCTGGCTCATCAACAGCCATCAAACAAGTAGTAGTAGCAATAGTCCTTTAGGTTATTTAAGCACGGGCTCTACCAGAGTCTGGTGAAAGATAAACTCACATTTGTCGAGTCATATAATATGCGGTTAGCCATGATTTCGTCTCTCGGCTAACTTGCCCATTCATTTTCGATGTTTACACACTGCTGCCAGTAGAGGGCGCCCGTAACAACTGTTTGTATACTGTACATACAGTATTGACCAAAGTGTCTCTTCTAAGTAGCTCATACTCTGTATGTCTCGTGGAGCGTGATACGGCGAAATTATTTTCATAGGTTTTACACGTTCCTGATATCTATTGCCGTAATACATTTAAAACGCAAATACTGAATAAAGACATTGTCTCTTTAAACTTGCAGCGCGTCGTGTGTTCGGCGCATGCGTAGGACGGCAGCGCAGCAGCCTCAGTGAAAAACAACAACAATCACTACAGTACGCCTGGAAAAAGCAATGGCCCCGTGAAAGCAGCCTGTCAGCCCGTTATCCCTAAACGAAGCCAACCCACCCGCTGCTGTTTCTAAAGGAGCCGAGAGACATCGATGGTGGCGAGCCCATGAACTTGGCCAGTCAGAGCGGGGATGCTGGCGGAAGCCAGCTCCTCTTCGCCAACTTTAACCAGGATAACACGTAAGGCAGGGCCGGGGAGTGTGGCTGCGAGCCGACGGCCTGTGTTCTCAGTTCAGCTAGCTCAGTATGGAGCGTCTCAGCAGTGCCAGAGTTTGTGGAATAAAGGCAATGTCTGAATAAATGTTCAGACATGTTGTTGTTCCCGAGCTAATTAAAGTGTCCAGGTTTCATTTAATCAAGACATTAAACTAGCTTACTGGTTAGCGAGCTACTGTGTGGTCGGGGGCTAACTTTAGCTAATATCCACGCAGATAAGGTTTCATGTAACCTGTAAACTCTCACGTGGATAATAGTTATGGCGAGGGGGAACATACAGTAAGGAAAGACAGTCCATTACGGAGGTCACAACGATTTGGTTACTTTTATTCATAAACACTGACAGCTTGTTTTGATGACTCCACATGGAAGAGCTGTATCTGTGGATTACCACATTGTCGTGTGTGTCTGTTATGTACCTAAGATTTCCCGAAATGTGCTGCTTTTTGCAAAGCCACAGGGGCCTCCTTGATGTTGCAACACAGCTTCTGTCGTGTGACGACTGTAATCACAACGTGACACAACGATGACATCCAGTGATCTTCAGAGAGTTGGCTTTGTGGTCTCTAGTAATAATGTTGGAGTGTGTGTGTTGCAGGTGCTGTGATTGTTAAATGCAGCTGCCGTTTCTCTTTCTGTCCTGTGTATAGGTCCTTGGCTGTTGGCACCAAATCAGGATACAAGTTTTTCTCCTTGTCATCTGTGGATAAATTGGAACAAATTTATGAATGTAGTAAGTATCATTTCTTACGTTCCCTTTGTGTGTGTTTTTAATGTCAATGCCATTCATTTTCCAGAAGTATTAATATACTATTGAAGCCCATTATGTTGTAGTCATGTTTAATGCATATTCTCTAAAACAGGAAACATTTTCTATTACCATTAGAGAACGGATGTTACTTTAAATATTAATTATGTTTGTCAGCAGTTTTCTACTGAGAGTCTGCTGTCTGCCGATACCCTATACAGACATAACATCTCCTCCTCTGAACTGCCACCTTTTGCATGTCTTATCTCCTTTTAAGATTTTCATATTACAACATGTTCGTTAAATCTGCTACCATTCATGTGTAATAACCTAAGCTGTCCCTTAGTTTTTGGGGGTAATTTGAAAGCCGTGTTTGCAAATTTGATTTATTCATTCAGAGGACCAGAATTTCCCTTTGTAGCAAATATGAAGTCCCAGCATCAACACTGTCTTTGTCTTTTTATTCCAATAGCCACTCAGTTTGGATAAAACAGCATCGGCACAATCAAGGAACCAGAAATGCAACTGGCATCATCATTGATGTGCATCAAATTAAAAAAAACTCTGTGCTTATTTAATTAACAGTTATAAACCAGATGATTACACGGATGTCATTGAGTCAACAGTGAAATCATCATTTGTGTCTCTGTGTGTTTCCCTCCAGCTGACACAGAGGATGTGTGTATTGTGGAGCGACTGTTCTCTAGCAGCCTCGTGGCCATCGTCAGTCTTAAAGCTCCTAGGAAGCTCAAAGTCTGTCACTTTAAGAAGGGAACTGAGATCTGCAACTACTCGTATTCCAACACCATACTGGCTGTCAAACTCAACAGACAGGTATGGAAATATCTGTTCAAGAAGACCCTGCTCTCACTCAATCCCTCAAGTGTCTATACATTCTTGTGTATAAATTTTATTTTCTGAATTGCCATATCTCACAGTACTTCACTGAAAATGTTACTATGCATTACTTAGTATAAATTAGGCTTTAGTTACATCCTACCAATGTCATAATGTGCCATCACTGGCAGAGTGGACTAAGATGCAGTATAAATTAAATTTAAACTCCGTAGTATTGGTATCACTTGTCAAAAAGAACAGATGTACAAGCTATCAACACGTTGTGAGAGCTTAGTCTATTCTACCTACAACGCTACATTATAATTTTGTTAAGATATCAGTGCCTATCAGTGAACATATACAGCAATACCGATAAGATGGTATTGGCAGATAAAATAGGTGGACCGATCTTAACGTGTAAATTATTATATGTAAGTATTTGAAGATTCTTAGTCACCCACGTCATGGTGATCAAGGAAGGGTTGAATGGAGGGCAACTGGACTTGGTTGAAGATACTCGGAAGACGTTTTGCCTTCATTCAAGGGGCTTCTTCACTTCTAACTGACTGGCAAGGAATCCCAGGTATTTAGCCTAGGTGGGGTCACTAAAGGTCATTGATTCTACTTGGTTGAGGGGGTTGTAGTGCAGTCGTTACGAGTCCCTGGAGTCATCTTAGGCCAAATATAGATGACCGTTGTTGGCATTGTCACATGGGGACAAATGAGAGTGCTTATCAAGCTTCCTCAGAAGGGATGAAAGGACGGCATTGTAGGTGGGTGATAGGTGGTGTCATAGACCTCAACTCTCTGTTGAGAGATGGTTTCTCTGCTTGCACACCACTTTCAAACCATCTGTCCTCCCTGTCCAGGATCTGTATGTTATTGTCCTCAAAGAGTGTCCCTGGCTCTCCTGTGTTGGGCCATGCTTTTGTTGAATGGTTTTATAGTTTCAGCCACATACAGGTTTGTGCATTCCTCACTGCTGTGTGCTGCGGAAACGTGTTTCTGTCATAGTGTGTTGCTGTTTTTGTTTTTGAGGAGCACGGGGATGCTGTGTTTTTTGAAAATCCCCCAGAGTTCAGATTTTAATCCAGACCACATGGTTGCGTTTATTCATCTTTCAACAAAGTCAGCTTGTCCTCGATTAAACCCTCCTCGGATTATAAGGATGATGATGATGCTTTGTGATTGCTCCGCAGAGGCTGATAGTCTGTCTGGAGGAATCGCTGTACATCCACAACATCCGAGATATGAAAGTACTGCACACAATTAGAGAGACCCCGCCCAACCCTTCAGGTGAGTTTCAAATGTCAACTGTGACGTTCATAACCTAACCTGGGTGGTCAAAAACAAAGTAAAGCATATCCAGTAATGTCTATCTGTCACTGGTTATCAGTGGTTTACACCTGTTAAATGATCAGAGGATGAACATTTGTTAAAATACTGGGGGTTTCCCAGGGTTGAATTTTCACTTATTTTCCCCTCAAGGTTTTTTGAGTTATTGGTTGGTTTCAGCGGGATTAGTTAAAATAAAAAAGATTTATTTGGCATTTCTGCTTAATTGTGGTAGTTACAGTAGAGAGACAGACAGGAATGACAAGGCACAGAGCGAGAGAGAGAGAGAGAGAGAGAAAGGGGATGACAAGCGGCAAAAGACACAGGCTGGAATCGAACCAGTGCTGTTTTGTTACATGGGATGCGCCCCTAAAACCGATGAGCCACCAGGGTGCACACTGATCCAATTTTGATGAAACTTAAAGGGAAGAACCCATACATTTGGTGCTGATCGCTATAAAAGGACAAATAAAGAAATTGTTTGAATGTGGATGAAATTTTTAAAAAGGGACTTGGATAAAAAAAAACAACAAGATTTTAATACAAATACACTAATTAAGTGATAATAACAGCTCCTTCTTTTCCTCTCTTGAGGGCCTTAGAACCTTATAAAGAAAACTCTTTTTCTTTCTCTTTTTCTTTAAATTTTTCTCTCTCTCTTTCTTTCTCTATTTCTTTCTTTTTTTCTCTCCCTCTCTGTCCCCATCAGATAGATAGATTGAAATTGCGGATGGTTGATGGGACTGGCACTGTGTTTGAGCACAGGAAGGCCAAATAACATTATTGATATCTGTGATCTGTTTAAATGTGCCAAAAACCATGCCAGGGAGGCCACAGGTTTAATATGGAACAAGAGCAATGAATAATACAAACAGAACAATCGTTTTCATTCCTGAAGAATCCTGATTTGGATTGGGTTAATGATCCTCTCAACCGGTCTGCACATCACTGCCACAACCTTTGTGTTGAGTTGTAACAGTTTTTTAACAGTGGAAGACCGTACAAATTATAGATTACTGCGTCTCGGGTGGCTCCAGAGTGGAATCGATAGATTAGGAGAGCTCACTATAAGCTCCAATACATTTCTCATCTTCCCCTTCACTCAGAAGCACTGATTGCTAAATATTGGATTCATTAGTCCTGTTTGGTCATCACAGTAATGTGTTTTGGTTATGATAGCTTCTTAACTTCATTTTTTCTCTTTATATTTGTAAACATTCTGTCTCTAGGCTTGTGTGCCCTTTCCATCAGCAATGATAACTGTTACCTGGCGTACCCGGGCAGCGCTACGATAGGAGAAGTGCAAGTGTTTGATACGGTCAACCTGGTAAGAATACAGTCATCCACTCTCATTGTATGTGTGTGTGTATGTCTCTGTGTTCGTTCAGGTGTGTTTGTTGTTTATGTTATTTCCTCACTGTATTTTATTTGCATGTTTTACTTTCGAAAAAGCCCCGTTGTTGCAAATGAGCCTTTGCTACAAACATTTTGATACGAGCATCAGCCTGTAAACCATAAATAGATCAAGAAATATATTACTTTCTCTTAAATTTAACCCATACGTAACCCTGTCTTCTTTACAAGCTCGTTTTACTTTATTTAGCTCTCGTGTTCGGAAACTATTCTTAGCCTAACTAGTTTATCACGGCTTTCATAATGTGTGGCAGTCTGTTTAAAAATGCTCCAAGTGGATGCACAGTTTTGAAATAACAAATAGTTTTTGTGTGTATATTTTCAGCTGTAGTGATCCTCAGAAGCATCACTGGTGGATCCTAAGTGTGATCCAGCTGGTTGGCCTCTTCATCCTGTTGTCACTGTAATATCTAATGTCGGTTGCATCTGTAATTCATTAATTCACGTGACAATGCGGGCATCACATTCTGGTGTCTGGCCCGTTTAGCCCCATAAATCAGTGCTCATGCTCTTGATCTGCAGACTTTGGGTTCTTTCTCTCTTAGTGAAGCAGTAGGTCTCTAAATGCTGTGTCTCTGTGGTAACGTGGCTCTCTGTGTTCCCAGCGAGCGGCTAACATGATCCCGGCTCACGACAGCCCATTAGCAGCTCTGGCTTTTGATGCAAGTGGAACCAAACTGGCCACGGCCTCTGAGAAGGTAGGACAGTCACACAGGCCTGTTGTTATTTTGTTTCGTACCCAAGCAGCTGTGGATGTTCTGTAATCGCTTCCCCTTCGAGGCTTGCCACAATTTTTTTCTGCTTTTTTCTTCCTATCTCACTTCCTCTCAGGGCACAGTCATTCGTGTCTTCTCGATCCCAGAGGGACAGAAGTTGTTTGAGTTTCGACGAGGTGTCAAAAGGTATAGCATCAGATGCCGCTGTTATCTTTTAATGTCGCACTAACGAGCACTCACTTTTATGGCGTAGATGTTATCACGAGTACGGTACATTTATACTTATAATTCCAAGCCTGACTACGCCATGTGCACGTCTGTTCCCGTGTTTGTCTGCACGTGTTCATATGCTTCTAATTTTAGGTGCGTGAGTATCTGTTCGTTGGCATTCAGCATGGAAGGCCTCTACTTGTCGGCCTCCAGTAACACAGAAACTGTCCACATCTTCAAATTAGAGACTCAGAAAGAGAAGTATGTGTACGTACACTCTTTCCTCTACCTTTATACCTCCAACGTTTACAAGGTTATCTGAGGGAGCACTGCTACATATTTCTCTTTATTCACTTATACTGTAAGCCCTAAACACATTTTCACATTTTCTTGTCGTTTGTATAGGCCAGCAGAGGAGCCCACGACATGGGGAGGATACCTGGGAAAGGTCCTGATGGCATCCACTACGTACCTGCCTGCACAGGTTACAGAAATGTTCACACAGGGACGAGCCTTCGCAACTGTACGACTGCCCTTCTGTGGACATAAAAACATCTGCGCCTTAGCTGTGTGAGTACAAACCACAGCTGTTTACAAACTGTCGATCTCTCTTGCTCGCTAGCTATCTATCTATCTATCTTGCTATGTAGACCGGTGCTCTCCAACACAGCGTCCATGGGTACTTGGTACCATGCAGAATAAATTCTAGAACTCGAGGGAGTAATGGATCATCTGTCCACCCAAAAAAAAATCATTGATCACATGTTTCAGTTGTTGTCCCGGGCAGGGATCGAAGTCACAGGGAGGCAGGGTACCGGACCCCTCCACTTAACAATTAGCCGGCGTTGTGGCTGCCTTTACACCTCAAGGAAGTGAGATTTACTTTCTGCACAGCCTCCTGATGGCCTGATAAACTCTGACATGAGAGATGCCACCTGTCCCTTGTGTTACACAATGTTTCTGCATTTAACATTAAAATGCTGCGCTGCTTATTGAATCAAAATCGAAATGAAACACTTGATCTACTCGTTCAGGGTGCTGATTTTTGGCGCTTTGTAGAAGTGCATTTCGTAGGAAATATGACAGTGACAGACAGTTGCCAGATGAATCAATTCCACCTAAACTTTGTCATTCACTGCAACCTACAGACACACCGCTCAGTAATGGCAGGAGTCATTCATAACCATGTCGTAAACCAGTTTCATGTGACACTAGTTGAATCTTTGTTTTTAATTTCAACTAGGATCCAGAAGATTCCCAGGTTGTTGGTAGCAGCGGCTGATGGATATCTGTATCTATACAACCTGGATCCTCAAGAGGGTGGGGAGTGCACACTTATGAAACAACACAGGTAACACACATAAACACTCAGTAAAATCAGACAGACAGATGCAGACTGAGGCTGCTCTCTGTAAGATGCTGTGTTTTTGGAGAGCTGGTTTTCACGGAGTCCCTGCTGTTTTGGACCTCAGATTAGACGGCAGTGCTGAGCCACCCAGTGAGATCCTTGAGCAGGGGTCACATGATCGCCCACTCGTGGCTCAGACCTACAGTGCTGCTGTGACTAAAGGTATGTGACAGGAGCATCATTACCATCATACCAACCTTGATTGATTGAATTCATTGGCTAGGAACTTAATCAATCACCCCCTGTTTCCTAGGTTACTGTGAAGAACAGGGTGCCGTGGGAGGGGCGGGCCTAGAGGAAGACCTAAATGACATGCGTTTAGAAGAAGAGAACGAGCAGCCGCCGCTCATCCTGGAGACTGACTGACTGACTGACTGACGGGCGACTGCTGCTCCCGTATCAGAGGGATCCTCTGGTGCTGTTACCAACACGTGGCAGAGGAGTAGGATGAAAGACGGGGTTGTATTTAAACACTCACGTGTACAAGAGCCTGTCTGTC
>OMNV01013508.1:0-20975 GCA_900303265.1 Brotula barbata
GCCTCCCCTGTGGGGTCACGTTGGTCCCCACCGTCCCTGCCTGCCATTTGAATGAAGCATCAGCGTTTTCTTTCCATCCTCTTCCCTCTCTCTTCCTTGCTGCACTCCCGATCAATCTGCCGCCTTCATCTCACTTTTCGTTGACCGTTCATCATCCCTCTCTTCCTCCCTTTGCTCTCTCCTACCACACCCCATCTATTTCCATTCCCTTCACTCTGCCGCTCTGCCCGACTCCTCTGTCTTCCTCACACCAACACACGTTTCCTACCTCCTTGTCAGCTCCCTCTTTATCTTCTCTGCCACTTCACCCTCCCACGCCCCGCTCCCTTGCACCCCTGCTACTCGCTCCATCACCCGACACCTCCCTCGGTCCTTCATCGGTATTGATTTGCGGTAGGGCAGGATAGCAGCCAATGGGCACGGCAAGGGAGGTGCCATCTGCGAGACGCTTGGCACTGGGGACTCACCGGGGTTCACGTGCAGATTATGCAAACACAAGCGCACGCTCGATTGGACTAATGCTTCCTACACACCTGCAAATTTTACATTTCTGGCTGCTTTCATAACCTTCAGATCGTCCCAAAACAGACGTTCGCTGCTCTGTTCGTAGCGAGCAGCCATGAATCATCTGAATCTTGCATGGCAGGAGTTTTCAACTGGTGGTCCACGGCCTGCTGGTGGTCCGTGAAAATATTGCAGGAGGTCCCTGACAACGGCTTCAGTCATGTATTTTAATACCAGAGCAGTTAAATGTGTAATTCACCACACAAAGAGATCTCACTACCTGCCCCGCCCCCGACATCAGCTAACCCCAGGTTGCTCCTGAATCAGGATGGTCCACAGGCCAAGAATAGATTGAAAACCCCTGTTTGGCTAAACAGGACAGATAGACTCCAAATCAACCAAACACAACACTCCCATAAGTCTGTCTGCTTGATGTCAGAGAAGAAACAAAACCCCCGATGATCCATATCGATTCTTATATTTATGTCTCCATTACACCAACTATTAATAACATGACATTTGAGATGCTTGCCAGTACCTCTCCAGTAGCGAGTGTTCTTTTCTGTCCTCGTGCAGCGTCTCTTTTACATATATTTGAAGAAGGCGAAGAGAGGAGGCCATCTTTGAAAATGCGCTTTCAAAGATAACAATGAGAACTGACTGCTCTTAGAGTCTGACATCGTTCAGACGTTGCCGCCATCTCCCACGGTTGTCACATCTCGACAGTCTAATAATCTATAGCCAAAGATAGCTAGCGAGCAAACTTTGTTCACAGAAAAGCTGCTCTTTGTTACGATTAGAAAGGACGCAGACGCTTCCTGACGACTCGTTTCCGTCAACAGATGTTCAACAGGTGCTGCTGTGCTGTGATGATGTGGGTGATGACATCACACACGTGGCTGTCGACACCTCGAAGACAACGGGGATCGAGCAGTTGCAAGGAATAGCACGGCTCAGTCGGAATGAGGGCTAACGATGGCTTTTTCAAGTCAAAAGATGCTACGTGTTAACACAGCTTAAGACACTACGACCTCCACCCACTCATACACACCCTCGCAGACACAAACACACACGCGGAGGTTATTATTAATTACACTACACTTCATTCAAAACGATTCATTTTCTGTAAATTTTCTCACAGCTGGTAGAATGAATGGCTTGCAACTGGCTTAAGGACATGTTGTGACATTCTGTGCTCCAGCATTATGAGGAAATTCATCAGCAGCAGAGAAAATAGCCTTCCAAGGTCTCAGCTGCAGCTCGGGTCTGAGCTGCACTATAATTCAGCAAAGGGCAGAGTTAGTTTTCTCTCGCAGCGTGATGGATTGTTTGACAAAGTCATCGGTCTGTAAGATACTCCGACAAAAATTAAGTGATTTTCTCTGACTGCTGCAGCAAATAATCAGTCTCATTTTACAGAAAGTGGACATATTACACACATTTAGAAGTTCTTCTATTCATTTAGGGGTCTAAACACGAATTTGCACATAATTCATAAATAAATAACGTTTGCAATGTCCACAATTTGTAGCTAAAGGTGGCAAATTCTTGCTCTGTTCTGATGCAGGCGTGCTAGAAACATGGCAGTTCACAACCTATGGGTTTGTCATTCTGAATTCATTTCTTTAGACATCTACCAAGCTTAGAAATTCCTCCAAGGTCAAACACAAGCTTCCTCCTATATACAAACTAAATACAAATATACATAGTATTGTAGATTTAATGAACTAATAGCATATCAAGAGAGGATATTCTTTATTTCAATCCTCCTTAAAATGTAAATCTATGGCACGATTTAATTGGCACAGTTCACCAAATTACAACATGACACCAACATTGGACTCTTTTCTAATTGAATCCCTGCGGATGTTGTACCTTCTGCAATTACAGCATCGACTCCTTCTCCTAAGCCGACAAAACGAGCTGCTTTTTAAATGGGCGTCTGCGAGTGAGCTCACATTGCAACATACACTTAACAAAAAAAAAAAAAAGAGGAGCATTTGCATAATGAGGATATTTTTCAGAGGTTGAAAAGGAGAAAGAAGGAAATTATTCATGCACATATACATGTGCGCACACGCTCACACCCACACGCAGTGGGACGTCAAAGACTGAGCCAGACTAAGACATCACAGAGAAACCAAATTAGAAAGAAAAACTTTTATCAATGTGGTTTATTGCAAAGTCTAAACAATTTTCGAAGACTGTCTCACACTAAAAGGCGTTCCAGTAGAAGTCAGACCTCCCAGGGGCCCCCAGTTGGCCCCTGGCTGTGGTTGGTAAACAAGTATGCACAGATTTTTCATATTTATTTATTTATTGTTTCACATGTTTATCTCCTCTGTGCTGACCTGTCCAGATCCACCGTCTACACCACAGGGAGACCCCACGTGTGGCATGAAACCAAACAAAAACACACATCAATACATCCCTCTCACACACACGCGTGCCACACTAAGCGTTGTGCAACACACCTGAGACTGACTGATGTAACGGTGGGCTTTCTGGAGCAGCAGGACGGAGCAGATGGACTCGGAGTTTTCAGGTGGTTTATTACAAGCTCGGATCATTCGGTTCTACGAGCAACAGATCGTGGACAAGAATGGAGCTGAGGGTTTGCGTGGCTTTTATGCCTTGATGTAAACAACATGTGATTTCTCTCTTAATCTTTGAACAACACATCATTCATCGCTACGTCGTTTAACCGCATCCAGAACGCATCCATCTCCCAACCACATAAGAGGATCCGCATACCATTCAACTGACAACACTATGTCATTGTTACGGACAGTGTGAGACCATTGTGACCCTATGACCTCAGAGACCTGTGGCCTACATCATTTTACGCACTAGATGTAAAGTATTACCAAAAGTATTAGAGTAAGTCAAGTATTAAAGTATTGCAAAATCATCAACTGGTGTCATAAGTCATTCATCATGCCACCAGTTGATGATTTTGTCATAAAAATAAATCATTCAGCGACTGTCCTTCTCAAAGTTACGGCCTTTTTTCCAACCAATAATGAAAATATTACAAATTACAGATCTTTTTAAGCAAGAGAATGTGAGGAATGCAAGGATTCATTTCTGCATGGAGAGACAAAAAGACTACAAACATGACAGCGTGGGAGTGATGTATGGATGTTTTGTGCTTGTACGTGTGTGTTTGTTCAGCTGGTACATTGTGTGCCATTTTGTGCGACTGTAAAAACCACAAGCAGAGCACATCGGGCAGGAAATATTATTTGTTTTTGAATGTTTCCATTTAAATCAATTCACAGTGATCTCTCAGGCAGTGCTGACCGAATCACATTTCCCCCAGCATTTCATAAAGGGACACACACACAGACTGACACACAGGAAGGCAACACAACACTCCACACACACATACTGTATATAAGTACATACTGAGAGGCTGTGAGAGGAAGTTTTGGCAAAATAAGTCACCTCAGCTGAATCGGAGGCATCAAACCGAGAGATAAAATGCAAATTCAACTATTTGGACGTAAATGTTTTGTTTCTCCGTGTCATGAACAAATTAGCAGGGCGCAAAATGCAAGGAGACATATGCTTTTTGTTATTAACCATCATTTTTATAGCATGATACAGTATTGAGATTTTGTTGAAAATGGTTAGAAATGCAAAACTTTTCTTTTCTGATTGTGATTTGCAACGTAAAAATGCTGAAAAACAAACACATCATGGACTAACATGTAATAAAGAATTAAGACAACAATTAGCTTACAGATGGCAAAAAAAGGAACAAAACATTTGATTAAATCACTTTGTATAGGTTCTTTGATCTTTGTTGAGAGAAAAAGCCACAGCCAAGACGATCCGTCTGATAACAATTAAACATCAATTATATTAGCAATTCATCACAGCATGAATTTGAATGTTTTCCGCCCCAACGTATATCGTATAGGAATATTTTCTGGAAAATTTGCCAGCTGTCACAGTGAGCCGTCTGGTTCGACAGCAGAGAGAAATCGTTTCACTCTGATTGAGAGTTGAGAGAAGGTCACCAAATCAGCGCTGGCAGAAAATAAATGATAGCCTTGAGCGGGCCGTTAATATGCCGTCAATAGGCATGACGACCTCATACCAAACACAGAACCTCCGATAAATTATACATCAACCGGATGAATAATGTCTCCTGTAAAAAAATGATTTTTCGGTGTGTTTTTCCGTTTACCGCTAAAGTCTGCGTGCACTGCAACAAGCAGTCAGCATCATTCGTCCCGGTCACAAGAACACATCCTCTGAGAGCTTCCTGTTTCACTGTTACTCTTTGTAAACCAGATGTGACTGTGAAACACAGTCTGTGATGTGTAAAAGACAAACCGACGGTGGAAATGTGCTGTTTACGGAATAGTTCTGCTCTAGTTCTGCAGTGCAGATGAAATTAAGATGTTAATGTGAGTGTCAATAATTGATTATTGACAGAATTACATATATTAACACATATATATATACATATATATATCACTCTCCGGCTCTGACATTCGTATCCTTCACCATAAGCTGTAAGGGTGACTTGTTCAATTCTTTCTCAGTTCTTTCCATTAAAATCATGACCTGAGGTTACAACCATCATCAAAAGGATCCATTAGCTAAACGTTCTGCAGTAAAACAGAGGAATTTCTCGAAGTAACTTCTCTACCAGTGAAACACTTACAATTTCCCCGCAACCGAACAGACAAAGCGCGATGGGGAAATGCCTCTCATATCATATCTGTTCATGTCATATCTGAGGCGCCGTCGCACAGAGTGACAGTATTTCTGCAGGCAAGTCATTCAGTGAAAACACCCCGAGTCACGAAACATATCTGCAATCACAATGTCTTTGTGTGTGTGTCAGCAGCTGCACCACTGTTATTATTTCTAGCAATTGAAGCAAAACTGAGGCTCTAACGTTAAACATGTGAGAGCATCAGTTTCAGATATTTCCATGTTTCAGATTTTTTTTGAGGTCCATCCTGTGTAACTTTCTATGTCCCATCTAAAGCCAAAAGATAAAATGATGAGAGACCCTAGAGGAAAGACCCAATATGTCCGAATCATCCAACTTTGGTCCTGTTCTTAAATTTCAACTTTGATGTGAGGATACTGTGATCCCATGAGAGACAAAACAAAGCTATCTGTATATTTTAATCCAATTAACCCAATTACCAAGAGCTTGCAAGCAAAAGGCGAGCCTCAAATTTCAAGTCAGAGTGAATCAATTGAAAGTAACGCTGCGGCAGCCGCCTCTCTCGCCCTCTCTCTCTCTCTCTCTCCGAGATGGAATAAAACAGAAATGAAAAGGGGGATGGTAATACAAAACTTAACAGTCGGCGGATCAATACCTGCGCCGTCCAATATCTCAACCTGATATACAATCTGAACTTTGTCTTCATTTATTCAGAGCCCCAAAATGGAACTTTCACAATTTATCGACAGCAGACGTCTGGTGAGCTGTCGATAAATTGTTTGTATAGAAAGGCGGAGAGAGACGTAAAATAAACAACTGACGCGATTTGGAAGGATAAACCGACACGAGGGGGTTTAAAACCTACGTGAACAAAGGTGCAAATTGCCTTTCATGGAATTAACGTCTGATTTAGTAAGAGAGCAGCTAATTATGAACGCCGCCATAGCAATTAGCTCATAAATGAAGCGCTGAGATTACAAATCTCTTACTGACGCTGCAGTTCGCCACCGAAATAAATCCTAGCCTCCTCATCGCGTTCACATTCTCACCACTGTGAAATCTATCATCCCCCTATCCCATCTCGTATCTCTTTGGCTGTAATTGACTCCCCTGCTTGGCCTTTGTCTCCCCTTGCCTTCATCTTCTCACCCTCCCTCCGTCCCCGCGCGTGTGCATCTCTGTCTGGTCGATACAGCTGTTACCAGATGTGTCCCTGTCTTATGTTATTCACTCTGACACCACTGAGATACCGATGTGTCTCATTGTTCATCCAAAAGACAAAGGCGCATATGGAGATCACCCCGGCGAATGAAGATAAATGACGACAGAATGCTGCTTTCATTCTTGTATCCTTCCTTCCTTGTATCCTTCCTTGTATCCTTCCTTCCTTCCCTACTTGCTTCTCACCCCCTTCTTCTCCCATATGTTTGCCAGCTCCATCAGCACTCCGGTATAAAGCTCAATAAACCATACATGCATTAGGGGAAATTAGGCTTTCCCAGTCCATTTTCCCCCGGGGCCGCAGTAGGCAGCATATAAGCTGTTCCCAGGTAACAAACCGCTATACGACGCGGCTCAGGCTCGGTGGTAATGGATGCACAGCGAGCATCAGTTTACCGTTGATCAGATTGGAACCCGCTGCTGGTTTCTCTGCCCAATCCTTTCTGTTCCACGCTGTTGAGCCAAGAAAAGCTGGCAGTTTGACAGATGGATGAATATAAAGGTGGAATACATACGTACGCTACATAGGAAGAGCCACAGTTGCACCGCTTTTATCTGGAGAAATGGAAAGTGGCCGTGAGGTTCATTGTGGCTTCGCTCTTGACAGGCAAACTATTTCGTTCTAAATGGTGTCTAACCGTGGGCATCCTGGTTGATCAATGGCCTCGTCGCTGGCAGACCCTGGGTTTGAATCTGGTCTTTCTGTACATAGTTGAATTGGACAGAATGGGCACGTCTGAAGGTCATCCTGTGCTCATGATGAATGAGAAACTCAAACCCTGGGTCGAGATAGTCTCTGGTTTTGGTTTGAAAGAGTCGTGGACTAAATCCTTATTACAGTTACAGTCTGCTGATGGTCTTTCCTGCAACACCACAACATTCTGCAACACTACATCATTCATTTGTATGGTAGAATTAATGGAGCTATTTCACATTTCATCATTCTCACAAGATTATCTCTCATTTATAGATTGCATACGATGACGTGCTAGTAGGAGATGATGAGATGTAGGACATTGTGTAATCATACAAACCGATACAATTCAATAAAAATCTGTTATTCATCAATGGGAAATTGTATAAATTGACGTCAAATTCCACATATAATAGTCCTTCAGTTGAACATTTTCCTTTGAAACGTCTACAAATTAAGGATCCCCAAAAGGACCTGCTGGATTTATCCATTTTGTTTCCATGGCGATGCACAGTAAGCCTGGATTCTACTTGGAGACGACCGTATAAAGGTGTTTAGACTGACTGTGAAACTCTACACCTCAGCATTCAATAAGCAGCACATTACGCACACACACAGACACACACGCAGACAGCCAGTGAGTCACACGCGTGTATTCTCTTGTGACATGCACGTTAGATCACACTTCACACCATCACACTTGCGTTGTTGCATCGTCAGGGTAAAAATAGTGAAAATGGTGCTGATGGGAGGAAGGTGTTTCTCACAGAGAGAGACTGGTCTTCTTTCAAACCCCAATCTCTCTCTGCTTTAATGATGTCAGACTGAGAGACTAGAGACTGAGGTGAGATGAGCCCTCATCTGGATTCAGACCCAGGATGTCAAATCCATATGTGGCCCTCGCACCGCTGGGACCGAGCGTCCTTTATGCTGCATCTGTCCTGTATTAGCCTTGCAGGCTTTTCAAAACAATTTCTCTCACTAAGTAGATCAATAGCGTGTTGTGTTGTGTTACTGCGGAGGAGTGTAGGATGTCCTCGGTCGCCTCTCCTTTAAAGCTGCAACAGACGCTGCCCATGTGCTTGTAACTTTCTGAAGGTTTGAATTATTTACATGAATGTTGTCCTTTAATGCAGCAGGTTCGGACATTTTTTGACGAGCTCAGCGTTCCCTGAGAGGACGATTAAAACATTTGGCTCCCTCCCGTTTGCATGTGAGATTTTCAGCAATAGTTACATAGATTAAATAAATCGGCTTCACCTTTTCATTTAACAGCCAATCGACCAAATCTACAATCTGAAGCGATTGTTATGGGTTCCACCTCTCTCACACTGTGACATCTGACTGTCCATCACAAACTAAAGCTGCACTGTGAAACCCAAACAGTAATTCATTGAGAATTCTGAGCACGACACTTAAATGGAAGGAATCACCGTGGCAACTGGTGAAGGCCTCCTGAATCCTACGTTGAACAAAAAGACAGAATGGGGATTTAAATATCTTTTCTCTTAGAGACTGACAGTCTTGTACTGGTGTGTCTTCTCTCTTTTCTACTAAAACCAACAAGCCAAATTTATAGTTATTCTAAACGTTGAGGTCTTTTGCTAAATAAAGAGCTTCAACATTGAGCAACGCACGTTAATATCCAACTGGATGTATGCCATTTATTTTAAAAAGAGGAAATAGGAAAATAAAATAAAATAAAATAAAATAAAATAAAATAAAATAAAATAAAATAAAATGCATCTCCTCAAGTCTTGTTGCACTCTAGGTTTAACTCCACTAACGCTTGTAGAGGATTCAAGCCTAATAGGGAAGAAGAAAAATTAGCATTCTGGTCAGCGTGGTAATACAAAGGCAGTGATTAATACCTCTGACATTATCCTCGGCCTTTTAAAGAATTTGGATTCAGCATCAGGGTCCATGTGCAAATGCTTACACAAATAAACACATTTTCAACACATTACTAACGGGATGCTTTTTTTGGTCTATGCATCTAATTTATGCATAATAAACTCCAAGAAAGCGGGACAACAGCCAGAACAAATCAGAGGAAAACATCTCCTGCGCTTTCATCCCGTATTTGTAATCCGTCTAACTGTGGCGCTTTAAGGTTTTGGTTCATATCGTCAACCTTCATCATAACTACCATGTGAAGGTTTCTGTTTCTGAGCCCATGTACGCGTCCGTGAGATCTGTCATGTGTTTTCTTGGCACTGAGGAAAAGGTGGAGGGGGTGGGGTGTGTGTGCAAGTGAAGCATCTGGTGTGAGAAAGCGAGGATGTCTCGAGGTGTGAACAGCAGAGGATCAGTTTATCTCTACAGCGTGATACCGACGCAGTTCTGTGTCCGTATCACATTTCTGTTTTGATGTGTAATCCATCATGTGAACCTCAAATCTGCATTCATTTGTTATCGGAACGTGACTACAAGGCAATGCGGTGGAGACTTTGCAAAAAAAAAAAATCTTATTTCATTATATCATTTACAACTGCATCACCACACAGCGTACAGTATATAACACTGATTTATTTGAGGTAATGACTCTACACCTTAACAAGCTCCAAGAGCCTGATTATTGATTTTGATACCGTGTGGAAATAAATAGAAATCAATGGCCATCTGGAAGCCAGGGGAAATATGTTAAACTAAAGGCCTCTGATTCATCATTTCCACTATATTCTAGACATCACATTCTTCAGCATCTACTAGATTAGATTAGATTAGATTAGATTAGATTGCAAGTAATTTAACAATGAAACACAGTTTAGCCTCCAACCAGAGTGCAAAATAGCAATATGTTACGGTAGGACAGAATATATAGTACAGCATGTGTGTGCACAATGGATATAGATGTACGCACAATCTCGGCATTTATTTTAATCCATCAGATCCCGACCAAAGTTAGGACAATGTCACGTAATAAATCCATTCTTAATTTTTGACCCATCCTGATGAAAACTGATATAAACACACTAACTTGAACGTCCTGAGGAGATGTACCACCCTGAATGGGGATTAAATGTGGACTTACACTGATCTCTGTCGTCTCCATTACTTTAAAATGAAGTTGTTGGAATCGGTCCCAGTTTGCATCAGAGGCATAATTGCTGATAAATGCCATCTACCAAATACTTTCTCAGCAAATACCTCCGAGTCATGTGTTGTATTATCTTCTCGAGAACATAATAGTGAGGTAGAGCCAACAATGAAGCGTTTAACCGCTGAAGATTAACATACCAGGAGCGTAGGGCCGCTCGGTGGCCTCATGCCTCCTGTTATTCTAGATTGTGTACTATTGTCCGAGTGCAAAGAATCAAAACCGTGTAAAGGACGACGGACAGACAGACGTGATTGTTAATGTGAGGATGTAAAGACGCTGATTCAAGGAACGTATCGCGAGGTAAGTCGATTTCCTCTTAGACTGAAACAAAACAGAGTGTGTGTTAGCTTGGGACAATGACGATTCTGTTCCCTTCCCAGGATTCCTTGCTCTGTATGTTCTCCTTTCCTTTGTGCGCATACATGGGTAAAATATCGTATGTGTGCAATTCTTTACTCCTTAATTGCCATTAACGTTTTTGGAATGTCTCTGCATAGTGAGGGAAGCGATCTCCTCTTCAGTGCAGGCAACCAGACCGACCAGTAGGAGTCACTGTTGGAGCGATCAGGACTAAGATCCGTTTGCAGGGTTCTCATTGGCTGACGCAGCGAGTTGTGGAGAGATTTCAAAACGCCGTAGATCCAAACTGAACGTGTATTTTCCTACCTGTGAACCTTTCTTGCTGAGCAACATGAGCAACACGTGCTTTTATTTACCGTGGTTGTCTTACGAGTTCTCTCTTGTACCTATGATCCATTTTCCATGATTCAGTCTTTCGCTCCTTTCACACCTGCACCAACTAAATATAGAACCCCTTTTTGTACACAGCGCAGACACAGAACAAGTTAGGAATAGTCCTTCGTCACGCCTTATTCATTCTGGATAACGTTACACAGCGACACCTTTGAATTGGTCTAATGAATTGGAGAAGAAATGATTGATTTTTGTCTGTAGTCTGCAGTGTGCGTTGTATATTTGCGGTATATTTCACATGCAGAGATCATCAGACGATAGCAAGCCAGCGTCTTTTGAGCCTAATAACTGGTTTAGCTTTAGACAGATGGGAGATAAAGAGATGGGAAGCTTGCGAGCTTTTACATCTGGCCTTAAAAGCTGTAATTTGAGGAAAATCACAAGGGTCTCTGAACGGTTCTCTGGAATTAAACTCAGCACATGTAAAATTTACATTATGGGACCTCCCTTAGCTGAACAGTTTCTGCTGTATTCATTTGGTGAACCTGGGACTACATCAGGGGACAGAGAGGATACAAGCCGTCACTACCCATTAGGAGTCGGCAGTGTCAGGAAAAAGGCATATTTATCCTCCCAGGCTGGAGGCTTCCATAAAAAAACAGACGAGAAGTGGATCACTGGGACGTTCACAAAGTCAGTGTCCGGGTGGGGAGGGGGCGTTGTGGTCAGGAAATCTAATATATGATCGGATTTGTATAACATGTTGCATAAACATTGGTCAAACGTGAAGTTATAATGCGTCTGAAACCGTACAGGTGATAACATCAGACTCTCAGCAGACAGGGAGAGGGAGAGGCAAACTCTCTCCGTTATTGATTGGCCTGTCAACATGGAGAACGCTGCACGCTTATCCCCGACAAAATGCCATAAACATCCCATAACAACGGCTTTTTCCTACATTTATTACATTGATAAATTGGTGGACATTACTTGGACAAACTGTATTCAGATGCCTTGTTTGTAAATGGCCAGAAGGTCACTCTAGCATCTTACATTTCGCTTCGATTTGAGTCATAACATTTGTGTGTTTTGTGATAACAATCTGTTACTGGGGCGAAGACGAGATCAATAAATCACTAATGTCCCAATCTCTGACCTGTGCAGATGCCACGTGTTGATAATTGAATAGGGCCGACAGAGCGGAGCATCGGATGGTTGGATGATTCTGGTTCGTCTACTTTATTTACATATATTTCTATTTCTGTGAGTCATACGTGATACAAGAATAAAAATGAATTTGGAGTAAGATCCAACTATTGGCACTAGCTGAATGACTAAAGTTGGTCCAAAAGATAATTTTAAGATACGAGGCTACACACACACACACACACACACACAAACAGTAGGCCACTGTGTACACTATATACACGAAAAGAGTGAATTTTGCAGCAATCAGTGCCCAGTAATGTTTGTATTTTCATAATTAGCCGTGTCTTCACTCTCCTCTTTCCTACTACAAAGACAGCTGAGACTTTGTTCCGTGCTCATGGAAGCCAGCGTGCATGAAAAGAGGAGGAATCTGACAGCTTTCAAACCAGCAAAGTGACATGACGTATACTGTCAGAAAGGAAATCAAACCCGCCATGCTCATCCATAAACAAACAGATAAAGCACACATATAAACATAAAACGAGTGATAGTCCTACAGACGAGGATGTGTCAAATCAATCAATCAGTCGATAAACGCGCTGTCGAGATAACAGCGAGTAGATTATATTCCTATTTAGTTTTAGGAATGGACGCCTTCCCTGCTGGCAACTTGGCATTTACCAGTAAAAATGGACAGTGGAGGGAAAGGAAAACAAATGAATAAATGATTGTGTTTTCTGCCTTCAGACAGACAGTAGGAGGGGTGACACTGTGCAGGGAGAGAGGAGAACAGGGAGGGGAATCAGGGGAAGGAGGGAAGGTGGGTGGGGCGGAGAGAACGGGGGCATCAAGCACGGGGAGAGGTAGAATTAGAGCAAGAGAAGGAGGGGGAGAAGGAGGTAGAGAGGCAGGAGTGTTTGTGCAGCAGCCTCCGATGGGAGATGATGAATGGCCTGCTGGTAGCAGTGTGCGGCTGAATCCAAACATCTCTGCTACGTACACTTGTGTGATTTATCTGTTGTTCGTGCCAGGGCTCAGTTATTACTGCAAATCCGGCAAATGAAAGCAGCAACAGCTGGCAGAGGAAGCGTTCGAATGTGACTAAGAATGGATCCTTGTGATATTACCACACTCCTCACACACTAATTCTATTCGCGGCTTTGTTTCAGATCAGTTAGACGTCCGTGCTGTGTTCTGTATTCTTTCTTTTTTTTCTTTTCTTTTCTTTTTTTCACACATCATTCTCCTGATGTTTCCCTCCGTCTGTCTCGCTCTTCACTCTGTCACATTTTCTGTTTTTTGTCTTTCAGTCTTCCTCGATTTCCTCTCTGCTGCTCCTTTTTTAAATCTTTACCCCCTTTTTACCCACCAAGGAATATCCATCACTTGTTGGTCTTTTCCTTGCTTTCCTCTCCTCCTCCGTATCTTTACCCCTCCGGTTCTTTTATTCCATCCTTGCACAAGCATCGCTGCTCCTTGCACAAACAAAAACTGGACGGCAGAGTTATTTATTTACTTATTTATTTAGCTACTCATTGACTTGCAGCCCTGTAAGGTTATCTGAAAATAATCCATATTGTTGTGCAGCCTACAGCTATGAGAAAGGAGCAGTACGAAGTAAGGGAAGGTGTACATTTCTATTCATATTCATGTATCTCAACAGGAACGGGCTCAAACTGTGCAACAGTATCACATGTCAGAGTGTGGGAGATATTTACAGTGTCTACATCAGACCGTATGATGTGAAGTTTGATGCGTGGAAACAACGTGGTGGCAGAAATGTGACATCTTGCCATCCAGACGTGTTTGATGGTAGAGACGCAGAACTCTTAACGTGGTTGCAAAAGCACTAAATCATTATTATTAACATAATTATTAGACGTATGGGGACAACTGGGGTATTTTGCATCAAAATACAATGAATTTCTACTCATCCCTGACGGTGGTTATGCCATTAGCCTAGCATGCATGACAGGAAGTAGCCTAATCAACACATAAAAACAATGATAACACCCTGTGGTAATCTAAACTATGCTATGATTTATGACACCTTTGAAAGAATGTGGGGTCCATATACACTTGCTGTGATTTACCTCCAAACTCTGAGAGATGTGAATTATCCCATGCTACAATTTTGGCGTCTATAAACCACAAAACCACCTAATACACCTAATACATACATAATAGAAAATCAGCATGATTGTCAGAATGGTTTTCCCAGCGTACACTGGCGAGCCTCAGACAGTACAGTAGAATAACGTAGCCGCTGCAGCTCCAGCCTGAGCTCGCTCTGAGCCGGACACGTCGGATAAAACCTCCAAGATTTGTAGCACTTTAACAGGTGAATGGCTTACGGGAGAGCAGACGGCATCTCTAGACAGATCCGTGAAAGGTTGCAAGCTAACGCAGAGGAGCCGCTCGGGGTCGAGTCGTTCAAGAGTCAATACAACTGAAGGGGGAGGAGGGGCCGGGGGGGGGCATCCTCCCTTCGAAATGCTAAAGAGTTGCTGAAGGTCACAGAATAATGCCAGAGGATCCGGGCAGGTTTCCTCAGAGAGAGAGAGCGAGAGGGGAAGAGAGAGAGAGGAGAGCCCAAAAAGCTTAGAAGAAGGATGCTACACAAGTAGATAAAGGGGACAAAAAGAGACGCGGTGAGACAGGAGGAGGGTGAGAAAACACGCAGAGGAGACATAAAAGGAGACGGAGGGAGGGGAAGAGATAAACTAGGCCATAAGCTGGCGGAAATGGTGCGCTGGTGTTCTTTAAAGTTGAGCCATCACGACCACTAAAGCTGTGCTGCAGCCTGCCAGCCTTCATCCTGCCTCGTCCCCGCAGAGCTTCTCTTCACACCTCCATGTCATCTGTTTCCCTCTCCCTCTCTCTCTCTGAATCCCACCACTCTCTTCTGACAGCCAAACGTAATCAGTTCCCGTTCATCCCTTTCACAGCTCTCTCTCTCGCTCTCTCTCCCTCCCTCTCTCTCCTTGCCTGTCTCTCCGTGTTGTGTGATGTGAATTCATTTATTCATTTCCTAACCTTGTGCACTCCTCCTCCCCCCACCCCTCTCCCTCCCGAGACTGCAGTTATGACTGTTGGTGGCAGAGATTGTCTGCATATCCCTGCACTCGTCTGGTCTCCTCCTTTCCTTTACCTTGCCTTTGGCCACTCTCTCGCTCTCTGTCTCTTACTTTCAACATTTTTATGGGTCATAATTCACAAAACATAAAAACTCTGACTCTACTTGAAAGTGGCAGCTTTTAGCGGCTTAACCTTCCCCTTAAACTGTTTGCATTATTGTCTGACTCTGTGCCGTCCAACTCGTACACCAAACATTTACACGCCAACGATCTTCAACGGAGGCGTTTGACCAGCGTTCATGTGCACAAACCGCCCGTTTCCATCGGTTTCCGTCGTTAAAGTCCATCTGTTTGCTTGCGCTGGATCGGATCCACGTACGAATCAGTGAAACATCATCAATAAAAAATTCGCTTGTGCTCAGTCAGCACCGAAAAGAAGAAAAGCTTTGGATGGATTACAACGCGTCTTCTCTCCGAAGATGCTTCGCCAGGATGACGAGGCAACGTCCCGTTATGTCCCCCACGAGTCGCGTACCCACTATCATGAGGCGACCGAGCCTGTGTTGAAACTGCTGCTTGACGGATGACTGATGTACGTTTGGCTGAATCTGTCCTAATCCGCGTGTAAACCACAATGCTTTGTTCTCGGCCTGATTGCGAAATTCTGCTGCCTCAAAAGAGAAATGCCCAGACGTGTCATGTGGCAAAGGGACATCAGCAGCGTTGAGGATGTGCAGTATTGTGTATTGTATTCGAAGAGCTGCTCTAAAATGATGTGTCATCCTTATATTATGCTTATTCTAAAATAGTAACATGACTAACGTTCAATTTGCTGCAAGAACTACAGCGTCTTTAAAAAAACGACATACTGTAGTATACGTATAGAATAGGATTGTTCTGTGGACTCTTTGAGACATTATATTTGATATTCTGCTGTGGAAATTAATATGACCTGAAAAATGAAAATCAAGGATCCATAGGTTTCAATGGATTTTACAGTGACGCATACACAACTTAAAATCTTCAAAATAATGCACAGCATAATTCCCAGCAACAACAACAACAACAACAACAAGAAAACAACCATCAAATGCGTCTTTTGATCTAAAAATTTCACTATCGACACCAGCAACGGAAAAACAAGCATACCGTGTTTGTTTCTGTCCAGCAGGTTTACATACATTATATTATACATTTATCATATTAAATACATTTTTCATTTCTGTTTTTCTACCATGCTTTTTGAGCTGCTGTAATGTGATTTTCTACAGTATGGGATCCATAAACTTTATCTTGTCTTGTCTTATCTTATCCTATATTTTCATTTTTTCTAGTCACACAGTAGAAGTCTATTGGTCTTGTGCTGCATTCGTGGTCTCGTGTAGATTTCCATGTAAAACTCTCAGTCCACTGTATAAACTGTGCAAATGTTTTCCAAATGGATGACTATGATTCGGTAATGTACTGAAAAGTACATTTCCTCATGTGTACTCACTGAACGCTGCCACGGCGAGTAGGATTGTAACCACGATGGAGATCCAGGAGACCCAGAGAGCTTTCTTCCTGTAGTTCTGAGCTTCATGAGGCTTCAGTCGCATGCTGCTCTCCAGGAGACCTGCAGGGAGAAGACGGGCAATCATCGCTGCTTTAGGGGCTGTGGTTTTTTAATATGTGGAGGTTCTGTAGCATTCCTGGAGAAATCGGTTTGGAGGCCATTTTCCCTCATTTTACAGCATGCAGCACATTTACAGGGCACCAAATATGGCAACACAATACTACAGTCATTCATCCCTTATTCATTCACTCATTCATTCATCCATCATCATCATCCATCTTCATCCATCATCCATCCATCATCACCCATCATTCATTCATTCATCCATCCATCATCACCCATCATTCATTCATTCATTCACTCATTCATTCATCCATCCATCAATCCATCCATTCGTTCATTTGTTCATTTATTCATCCATCATCCATTTATCCATCATCCATTTATCCATCATCCATTCATTCATTCCTTCATTCGTTCATCCATCATCCATTCATCCATTCAGCAAACATTGTTTTTAAACACAACACTGTGCGTATGTATGTATGTGTGTGTGTTTCATAGTCCCCTTGATAGTGTTTTCGACAGAATAAATGACCAAGTGATTTTTCGAATTGCACCGGTACAATTTTCCGTGATTTTTCATGTAGCTATTTTGGGAAATCGACATGAAACGCTATAAATGCTTTTAGCTTTAGTTTACTGACTTCAGTGTGACTTTATCATTGAATTCTCACAGTCTGCCTTCCTTGATTTATTATATTTAGTCTCATCAAAAGGACTGAAACACAAATTACCACTAAAGAAAAGCTGCAGTGGGTGAATGTTCTTGACTCGTAGATATGAACTTCATTTCTTCGAGGTCAGACAAATAAAGAAGCTTGAGTGTTTAAAGGGCTCTAAAATCTAAATCACTGTCAAAGACACACTGAGCAAGTCTCTCTGTGCAAATGTGTGTGTGTGTGTGTTCCCGTCGGTCTAAAGGAGCTGACATGCATTCTGCAAATGAGTGCCAGTGTGTGTTGTGGCTAAATGGGCATGTTACAAGCTTACATGAGCGAGAAATGGAAAAAATGTGTGTCACATGGCCTGGTGACATTCGTCCCACATCAGAACATCATGAAAAAGCAAAGTCACAGTCAGCTGCGTTGACAGTTTCTCATACTCCAAATAACTGCACATAACAAAAAATATGGGAAATATTTAGTAATTAGAAATGCATCTCCTGAAGAACATAAGCGAGAACCGCCTGTTGCTGAAAAGAATGACAAGAAGCTTCAAAGAAGAAGAAAAGGCTGAATAATCATTTTAAGGAGTTTAAAAACTTCAATTTTTTTAACTACACTTAAGATTGAGTTAAAAGCCCAATTATAAAAGCTGTCTAGGAATGAAGGGGAATAATGTGTGTGTGTGTGTGAGTGTGCATGTGTGTATGCTTAAATGTTAGGGGAAGTCCAATTCAAAAGTCCAATCATTTATTATTAATTTAAATGTTTATCTCTCTGTGTCTCTGTCTCTCTCTGTGTGTTTGTGTCTGTGTGTGTGTGTGTGTGTGTGGCAGAGGGGGAAGGGAAACAACATGCTTTGAATGCTGCCTCATATCGCTCACATGACTGGGGATCAGAGCAAAGCCATGGCCTCACACACACATATCTGTGTGTATGTGTGTGTTATCCTTATTTTCTCACAATGAACACAAACTATCTATCCAAATGTGCATCTGTACCAAAGAGTAGACAAATATTTTTTTCAGTTTCTATCCATTTTGTTCTCTTATGGTTCTGTTCTGTCCTACAGGATCAGATAAAGTTGTTTTCTTTCTTTTTCTAATTGAGCTAATTAAGACCACGCTGCTTGGAGTCCCGTGAAGGTGTCATTCACAGCTTCACCGCTAGAGGGCGGTTTGAGCTCCCTGTCGTGTACATTTTGCCCAAACGACAGCAGCGTCACGGGTAAAGCGTGTGAATGCTATATTAGTCTGCTCGTTTCCAAAATAATTGGATGTCTGACATTTAGCTTGTTTCTTTTTTTGGAATATTCGTGGTTTTTCTGAAATCCTGTAGGTCTCTTTATGTTCAGGAGACTCTTTATGTCCCAATTAGACCTGGAAAACGTGCGAAACTGTTTATGTTGTTCCTGTTAACTTGAATGTCTCCATTTAAGCTATCAAGGTTGTTATGAAAATATTTTTTGAAAGTCATTCTCAATAAATGTTTTGGTTCAGAAGAGTGTTTGATCAATATGTTATTGATAAAACACTTCATCCTTGATTTATGGCCCAAAATTCTGCAAAGACAAAGATTGCATTGGTAGATAATAATGAAGCGTTGACATTAGTTTATAATGTATTGATATGTAATCATAATATTGGCACATGTGACATTTTTACCAGTACTGTGTAGCATCATGGCTCTAATTCAGGGAAATATCAAAGATCCTACAACTCCAATCTCCTGATTATGAGAGCTTCCCCCAACTTTACCCCATGGCACAGTGTATCACATACTGTATCACATGGGCACTGCTGGGGTCAACATACACTGTATTTATTCATTTTTATGAGCTGTGGCGGAACTTGGGATCCTTCCACGTCACACAGACCCGTTTGATTCACCCGACGATGACTAAAATGTATCACTGAATGCAGATTGAAGTTCGGCGAAGGAAAGCAATAGGATCCGTGACACATTCCTGTTTATGACAGAGAAATGAAAATGCAGCAGAATAACTGTGAGTCAGTGGAGTAAAGGATGGAGGAGCGAGTTCAGACCTCTGCAGAGCTTTCCTAACAGCAACGGCAGGAACTTTTATGCAAATAGGAGACAGATTGTTGCAACCACATAACAGGAAGCAGAAAGAGGGAACAGAGATGCATGCAAGAGGAGAGTGTGTGTGTGTGTGTGTGATTGGGTTTGTCTGTGTGTGTCTTTTTTGACTCTCAAAATAAATTTCTACCCTTGATACACATCTCATCCGTCCATTGTTGTTGTCTGTCGTAGAACAGCTCACCGCCCTGTCAGTGACTTCTGTTCAGTACGAACTGTTCCATACGTTACAACAACAACAGATAAATCAATTCTAGCTCATGAATATTCAGCAAAATTCCTATCAACGGTGTAGCAACAGAGCCAATTACAGCCTGCGTTTTAGTTTCACCACAATTTATAGCTGCAGCCATAACGAGCGTGGTGATATGGATGCCATTAGGAGGCTAAAATGTTCCGCATAATCAACATATTAATTTCACTCTGCTGGTTCACCAGTAAACCCACACGGATTAAAACAAACCAACGCCTGGAGGCTGGGAAAACGTAAGGAACACACTCGGGATTTATTATATGACCCAGGCTCCTCTCATGTTATCCACAGTGGAATGTTTGGTTTTTGATCACACACACACACACACACACACACACACACACACATTTCTGTATGTCTGGGTTTATTAGGCCTGCATGTGACTATTACAGAAAAGCTGCTAAAAGGAAGATTGTGTGTGTGTGTGTGTGTGTGTGTGTGTGTGTGTGTGTGTGTGTGTGTGTGTGAGTGTGAGAGAACAATTGATTCCCAGAGTCAACTTAGCCACTTGAAGTATTGTGTGTTACATCCAAAAATATTAGTCTATCACTGACATTACTGAATGAATGAATGAATGAATGGATGGATGGATGGATGAATGAATGAATGAATGTCGGTGTAAAGATGTTCTCCAGCTTTGGATCTCTGACTCCATCTATCTTAATCCAGTATGAACCATGCTGATGTAGGACCAACATGAATTATTCAAATGAGAGAGAGAGCTAAAAATAGATCATGTGCCTATAAATTCCCATCCCATCTCCCCAGGGTCTCTCTCTCTCTCTCACACACACACACACACACACATATATATATATATATCAGTAACTTTTTGGAAGCCCGTATGAAGTTACCTTCTCCCTCCACAGTTTCGGTGATCTTCATCTCCTGGCTCGTGCTCAGGCCGTCCGGTTGGCTCGGGCTCTTGCCTTGGTGGTGATGGTTGTTGGTGAAGCCATCCGGGGCGCACTGGCCGTTCCTCACCGTTGTCGGGCAGGGATCCACAATAGTCGGGTCTGGGACAGGGTAGGACTCTTGAGTCGACGGGTCTGTCATTGTTACTGCAGTTTTTTTTCTTGGCTTTCTTTTTTTTTGTTGCGAAGTTGAAGGTGAAGGTGAAAAAAAAAAGAATTCACGCAGGTTTGTGAAGTACAGCAGCCATCCAGTGCGTCCGATATGCCACCGGTGTGAGTTCCGCAGGGGGGGTG
>OMNV01013508.1:26455-67305 GCA_900303265.1 Brotula barbata
ACGCCATCCCGCCATAACGGAGTAGAATCGGACCGGGAGCTCTCTTACAGACAGCAAGCGGCGAACCTGATCCAAGATATGGGCCAGAGACTTAACGTGTATCCTTTGTAAACAAACTCCACACTGGCCTGCCTGGGAGAAGTCATGGCGCTGACTGGCCGTGCTGGCCGCGAAGCTCCAGTTAGCCTCGGTTAACCTGATTACAGTGCTAAATTTGGACCGCGTTGGCTCACTGTTTTTGTTATTGTTTCGATTACTGTACTCACTGGGGTGGAAACGTAATGCCTATTTTAGCTGCACGGCGGTTGGCGGCGAAAGGCCACCATGGAGGGTTGCAGCTGTCGCCAAACTCTTGAAACGAAACCGACGAGTCGACGACGCTCGTTTTACTACTCGATGTGCTGCTTTCACAAGTTTATTTCGTTATCGCTCCGGTTAGCTAACCGGCTCTGTTCAGCTAGCACACTGATAACTTTTATTTAGCTCTCGGCTCACTCAAATCAACGCTGCTCTTCGTCTCGTTTATGTTTGTCTTGTCTTTTGTTTTGAAAGTCAGGTAACTGGTCACAATTCTGCACTTGAAACAGCTTAGCGTTGCTGCTTGAAATCAAAGCCACTCGTGGGTCTTTTTTTCCCTTTTTTCTTTTTAAAGTTGAAGTTCAAGGAGTGGCTTGCAGTCTCACTCTTTGTCCAACTCCTACACACTCATCATCCATCCACTGGCTTTTTTTTCCATGGAAGTGGACAGTAAAACATCTGGCAGTGATTTAGTTAAACCTGTCTTATTTTACAGTAATGTTTGAAAATGGAAGAAATTATTTCCCAATATGTGAGAACAATGTAGTGTACAGCTGAAACAAAATCAGGACAGAAAATTGCTCAAGTTTTTCTCCTTTTTTTTCTCCTGAACAGTACGGCAGAACTATGCATTTCTTTTGTTGTATCGCCATAAATCAATCATGCGGTGCACACTAGTAAAATTAAGAAGATTAATCAAGTCCTTGAAGTTAACAAAAAATCTCCCATAGTTTATGCAGCTCCAGCATGTGCAGTTGAGATTATTTAATGTTTCACATCGTAATTTTGGAATCTGATTTCTGCCTTCATCCCTAAATTCATTCCTTGACCAATCTTCCAGCTCCCAATTAACAATAAATACAGCTATTGTTTACATGCATAGATTTTATATGCATCACTCTTTCACCAAATTCCACAGGAACGTAAGTATTCAGAGGTCTTTGCTGTGCAGAACTCATTTCACATACACACACTGTGGTCATTTTGGAGCTTTTTTTTGAATGCATCTTTGCTATTACATTTCCAGATAATATCTCCAACCACCTTATTCTTGGCTGCGAAAGTGGAAGAGCAACCTCGGAAGCTTGAACATGTGATCAAAGTGGCGCATGCTTGTCTAAATCCCACAGAATCTCCACTAGATGCAAAAAGTAACGTAAGTTCAGGTTGATGTGCATGTTGGTTTGAAGTTGCCCTCCTTTCCACATCTGTCAGTTTTCTCAGGGGCCATGGTTTACCTATGTGTCTTAACTGGCTGTGTCAAGGTCCTTTGCCCTGTACAAGGGATTATTTGTCCTGCTCTGGCCTGCTGTTGGTGTGTACCAAACATCCACACCTATCAGCTCTTAAAAGTAACAGAAGCCTCTCTGATACGAGTTTTGGCAAATTGAAACCAGTTGTTAGGGGGTTTGATTAATAGACTCATTACAATTGTTATGTAATGACTGTCTATCAAACTTCAGGCATACCTCCAGCAAGCTCAAGAGCTGGTGATACTTGAATCCATAGTGCTGCAGACTCTCGGTAAGTAATGGTGACTGGAGTGGATGACTTGAGAAAGAGAGAAAGCTCTTTGTTTATCCTACTTGTTATCACAGGTTTATTATCAATAAGGGTACACTATGATCTCTTTATTAGTCACAGACTGTGTGAAGTGTCATATCATCTACTCTGTGAATTTCTTGAAAAATACATATCTTCTTCTAAATCATGTAAAGGTGATATGTCATTTTTGTGCAAATCTCAGCCAATTTTCTGCCCACATTCACTGCTTTGCTGCCGTCCATTATTTAAGCAACACACAACACTGAGAAAAGCCTTCAGAGTGAAAGTGGTTAGAAGAGAATTTAATCGTTCGCATAACTCCATTCAGTCCATCAACGTCTATTTTTGATTGCTAAGAGAAAGTGTTACTTATTGGAATCTGAATGAAGAAAGAAATGAATTTGTTGAAATGTAAAATGACATGTCACCTGCCAACTGTGTCTGTGTTGAACTCACCTGTCATGTATTTTCTTCCAGGCTTTGAAATTACTATTGATCACCCACACACTGATGTGGTGAAATGTTCCCAGCTAGTGCGAGGTAGAGGCTTCCTTCTTTGCTTTTTGTCCCCTCTGCTCTTGTCTGTCCCACCTCCGATACGGGTGGGGAGGGGCTGAAAATCCTGCTGATTTCATGTTTGCGTGACTAGTCACCTGTTCTTTTGGTGATCCCTCAAGGTCATTGTCCCTCGCTATGGCATAATGCATGAAAGACTTCATGTCTTTGCACCAGTTGAGCCAAGTCCATGACTGAAGTGTGTGTTCCTGAAGTCTAAGCTCTTTTTCTGCAAGGTTCTGCTCGGATACAGAGCCAGCCAGACATTTTACTTTGTTTGAAATCGGAAATGTTTTGCCGTGGACTTGCCGTTTCACACGTCATCACAAGAAGCAGCCCCGTTCACATGGCAGCATTTGCACCTTGATTATGGACATTGTGACTGCTCGAAACTTAACAAAGGCGAAGCCTGTCATTTTTTTGAGAGCACAAGTGAGAGCACACATTTCTCTACCTCCAGCCGATGTATGAATATACATCTGCGTAGTATGCTCATATGAAATTACATGGTCATTTTTATTTACAAGAGTGAAATGCGGTCTTGCGTGTGAAATTGGAAGAAACACAACAACACAATAGTAGAGGGCTCCATGTACAACATAGTGCTGCTTCTATAATGTTGTAGTCTTCTTTTTTTCATGGTCTTTCTTTATCTTGGTACGCTGTTTCCTGCAACTCTACTGCTTTCCGCGTTTCCCATCATGAATTTGTTGGAAAAGAATATAAAGATTACTATTTAGTACATAAAAACAATGTACAACACAGCAGTTGGATGTATATACATATCTATGATTCTATGGCAGCAGAGAAGCATAAATTTGACAAGAAATTCTTGTTCACGCACTCACAATCTCCACTGAGGTTTACATTCAGTCTTGGCCTTGGCTCAATCGGTGCGTTGGTGTTTAACTAAAAGGTAAACAGCTTGATGATAAAAATGTTTTTCATCAGAGTCTCTAATCCTGTTTTTCTTGTCTGTCTCTCTCTTCTCTCCTCCGTTACAGCAAGCAAGGATCTGGCACAGACTTCCTATTACATGGCTACCAACAGGTTGTTATCCTGCCCCTCCTTTGTTGCACTTTGACTGCACACCATAGCTTCCTGTAATGCAAGGTACCCTTTCAGTGTCCAACGGGCCCTGCTTGCGCTGGTGGTTGTTGGGACGCTTGCCTCCTCCTCAACTCTCTTCCCTCGGTTCACAGGGTGTGGGACAGGTTGGCTCGTAGCGTTACCGGCCCCAGTCGCAGTGCGGTGTATTGTACAAGGGACCAAGAGTTGGCACAGATGGGTTGAATGCAGTATGTGAAGTGTAGTGGTGCGCCTGAAACCCACATGTTTGTTCGGTTGTGAAAAAGTGCATAAGTCTAAAAGAAAGACACTTTGGTATCCTGAATAGCAGCTAAAGATTTCACAGATGTAAACATTTCGTAGTGGTTCTTCTGGTAAGTACCTCAAATTCATTTTTAAAATTTTCTTTTTCTCAATTTTTCCAAAATATGATATATTTTCCACGTTTTGCAATATTTCCTTGTCTTAACATGCACTCTTTTTCTAGCTGAACTGCAACATTCTTTCATATATTCATTTAAAACTCTTTATAGAATCAATTTACTTTGAATTGTTTTTCAAATAAATGACTTGGCTGTCTTGAACCCAGCAGTGGCTAAAGAAAATGCTGAGTTCACACTTGTTGCAGACACAGATCACTTACAAACGTGAACATTAGCTGTCCGCTCAAAAATTTAATTTAACATCAATGCCTGTAATGTGAACGAAATTCTTGTCAGGGAAACTGAAAGCTCTGCTGTCCCCACCTGCTATAATTATGTCAAAAGGGGGCAACTACTCTTTGCAAACCCACAAATAAAGGTGGCTATTAGTATCGTAAACAGTCGCTCAGTTTCGGGCAAGTTTTGATCCAGAGTTGTGTAGTTCAGGTTGAAGTAGTGGTAGTTGTTATATAGAACTCCTGTTTATCTTTTATGACAGAATCTAAAGCAAGAGCGACTTTAAAGAACAAGAAAGACATGTAAGAACAGTGGTTCCATTGTCTAGCATGTTTAACAGTGGGTGACAAACATTTAAAATTACACATGAGCCCCTCGCCCGTATGTGTGTTCTATCTGTAAAATCCAAGCCAAGCTTCAGACACTCACACACAGCTATATGTTAAAAATGTATCAACTGTCAGGTTCATTGTCTTTTTTTTTCTTTGGAGGGGGGGTTGAGTGTTTTTTTTCTGATAAAATTTACTGTATCAGCACCGGTTTGTTATGTATTCTCCTGGTGTGTTTTTCTGATTGTTCTTCCAGTCGGTGCCACCAGGGTATTAACAGTGTTTGCCCCCTCCTTGTCTTCTCTTTTCTCTACATGTGGAACCAATCCTGAAAACACTTGGTCCAAACATTTACACAACACCCTCATACACACACGTAACCTCATACACATTTTCAACTATACATGACACACACTAGTCTACATCTTACCACCTTCTGCCTCCAGTACAAGCCCACAGTCATCGCCTGTGTGTGTATTCACCTGGCATGTAAGTGGTCCAACTGGGAGATCCCTGTTTCCACCGATGGGAAACACTGGTGGGAATATGTGGACAACTCTGTTAGCTTGGAGCTGCTGGATGGTGAGAGTGAAATGTCTTTTGTCACTGAATAGTCATCGTTTAATTCTCTAATGACAATTTGCAATTGCATGATGTTGCCATTTTGTACTTGTAGAGTTGACCCATGAGTTTCTGCAGATATTGGAGAAGACTCCCAGTCGATTAAAGAGAATACGCAACTGGAGGGTAGGAATACATTATATGTCCGTGTTTCACTGATAACTCAGATCAAACTAAATGTGCTTTGTAGCCTGACGATGTCAAATCTCTGATCTTGTAGGCTGTACAAGCTGCTAAAAAGCCCAAAACGGAAGGCGCCCAGGCAACAGATAACTCCTTTGCTGGGCCTTCTTTGCTTCAAGACCGTTGTCTGGCTGACTCATCCCTGCCTGGAGCTTCCTCTTCCAACCCAACTTTTTCCAAAGCACCCGCTGCCTTTACTCTGCCCTTGCCTGGCCAGTCCATCGATGCACCCCTCGCTCAGGACATGGGTGACACATATAACCCAGCAAGTCACAGCGAGTGGCCCCACAGTCAAGCGGGCTTCACGCCTACTTGTATTAAACAGGAACCTCTCAGTCCCCTCCAACAAGGGCCAGCATTGTCCTTGCAGACTTCCACTTCCTCTTTTTTCCAGCACCCGCCATACAGGACTGACAAAACTGTAGATTTCAACCCTATTAAACAGGAACATAAAGGGACTGGTGGGAGTGCAGTGGGCAAGCATCAGCCAGCACTTCAACCTGCTTACCCCCCACCCTTTCAGCCTCCTCCAATACAGCCTTCCCCAGTCCAAAAGTTATCTCTAGACAAATACAAAGAAAAATATGCAGCAGAGACGAGCCCTGCTGTGCAGAAACACAGGCAGGAGCAGCATGGAGTCACAGATGGCGACGCGAGAGGACAGTCGTCTTCCTCTACCACTACCTATGCACTACCCTCTATGAGCCAAGTAGATCACAGAAAACATTCAGTGCCCCACCAAATGTCCCAGCATGGCTTCGGTGGCGGAGACAGCAACACTGCCTCCCCCCTGAAAGTCAGACTCCCTTCCTCATCCTCTTCAGGGCCAGAAAGACGTCACCACGGTGATAAAAGGGACAAAGTCTCTCGCAAACGGCATGCCGTGCCCTTGCCTGGCGGAAACTCCCTGGTGGACAAAAGTGGACAGTCGAGCAGAGAGGAGCTTAAGATGAAAATCAAGGTTTCGTCATCGGAGCGCCAAAGCTCATCGGATGAAGGGGTAGTAGCCAACAATAAGAGTAAACATTCCAGCCCACTAGTGACCAAGGAGAAGCAGCAGCGTGGAGCAGAGCACACTCAGTATCGCCACCACAAGCATAGCCACAGTCAGTCTCACCCCCACACACACAGTGGGAATGGACGGGGGGGCCTGGAGGGGTTTGGTGGTGGAGGAGGGCTGGTGAGGAGCCCTCTGGGTTTGGTTGGCATGGAGGTAACTCCTGCTCTTGGGTCCACATCTTCCTCATCCCAGAAGAAGCCATACCCCGAGGCTAGCCACAACAATCATTTTTCCTCCTCATCCTCTTGCTCCAAAATGAGCAAAAGCTCCAAGGGTGCCGCCGCTGCGCGGCCGCCGCCGCTGCTGCTGCTGCAGGTACTTTTCCCTCCTCTACCTCTCTTCCCATGCTTCTGTACTGAATTGTGTCTTTACTAAACTAACTCCCCCCCTTTCATTTTTCCTCTCTTCACCTTTTGTCACACGCAGGTGGGCTACGGACCTCTCAGCAGTTTCCTACTCCTAGTGAATCGCCACACCAAGTGGGAGATCAGAGACACTGAGCCCCCTCACCCCCCCTCTGCAGCCATGGCTAACATATAGGAATGGCCGCACTCTACTCAGTTTGGACATTGAAGACTATGCTCACTGTTAAGTGCCCTTGAAAATGAACCAATTATGTGATAAACCCTTTATTTAAAGGCAGAAAGAAAAACTTGACAAAAAATTATGATTAATATAACTTCAATCAGTGAAGACGATTTGAGAACTGAAGAGTTAACAAAGATTTAAGTAATGCCTCCTAAATGTCACATCTCTTATCTGTGATGCTCCTGGCTTCAGATACCTCTGGAAATGGGGACGAAGTAAATTACAAATACAACAAAAATATTTAAGGAGCACTTTCTTCTTCCTCTCAGAGATGACTTTATGTTCTGTTTGCTAGCATTCCATTTAGTACTGTAGATGGATGCTGATATTTTAAGGCAAGAACTTCTTTAAGTTACCTTTTTTTTTTTGTCTGGATATCTTTTTACACTTAACTACTGGTCATAAGAATTGCATGTTGAATTCAAGAAAGGGATTGAAGAGAAAGCTGACTTGCTGTTTATGGAAAGCAGAGACAAATGTACATTTTTTTGTGTTGAAAAGTTATACTGTGACTACTCAGGTTTCCAGCTGCTTGTAATTATAAAGATGAGTATAATATCTACAACTATTATGTTAATAGTTAAGCATTATCAGGTGAATGATTTCAGCATTCCATTGATGTGTGCTTCTTACAGCCTGGAGTTGATTCACAGACACATGTATGCCCTTAAACACAGGCTCACCCAAAAATAATAATAATAACAATGTCAAAGAAATGTTTTTTACCAACATTTTCTGGATCTAGAAGACCTTTAGCTGAATGCCAAAATGATGAAATGTGACAAGGACAGTAGTGGTATTACAGTTTACAAAACATTTTTGTTTCTATTAAGTGCATAAAAATTGTCTCAAACTGGTAAGTCTGTAAAGACGACATATGCAAGTCCACTATTGTAAACAAATAAAATAAGGCAATGAGGGGATTCCATCCCAGTGACACCACTGGAGTCATGTACCCCGACCTGCTGACTATGTTGAAAACCACAAGTATCTGCCATGTGCACATCTGGAAGTATTTGTGTTATTAGCATTCTAATCTATGGTTACGTTGCACATTTACAGTCATGTACAGTTCTCAGATTTGTAGAATCCGACACTATGTTCTTGACTTTTAGTGTGAAAAATACACCATGATTAAGAGTCTGTTTTGTCTCAACTTTAACTGGAGACTTCACAACATATTTGCATAGAAGGCACTGGACAGTTGTTTGGGGGTTTTTTTTCATTGGCACAAATCCACCCCAAATTCAGTTTATCCGGTATCCATTGATGTTTTGCAGGATCTTCTAGTGGTGATCGGTGCTATGTGTAGAAGTGCTTCTCATTTTGTTCCTTCTAGGATTCAGGTATGTAATGATACTGTGTTTCACCGATCCCCACGTGGTATTGTCCTGAACCATCTAGCGTAGACCCAGTACCCTGTGCTTCCCAATCACAGATGCAAATGATGCATGACAGGGAGTATGTACTAGTCATTTCCAGGGTATCAAAAGAAAACCTGGTGCTTTTAAGTCAGTGATCTGGAATAAAATTATGAAATGGTTATTGAACCCAAAAATAGTCCCTCTGTCCAGTTCCTTAAGCACACAGTCCCCCCGAGTGACCGCAGCAGTCTGTATTCTGGGTTTGCCAAGATTTGACCCCGGTCTCATTGTCAGGAATGAATGCGTGCTTCAATAGCTGGTCTGCCGATGGCCGTTTTCTTGGGTCGCTGTTGAGAGAAGAAGGAAAGGAAGTTAGAGATCTTTGCCCCGATAAAAATGACAGAACTCTGTCCCTAATGCAATGATCTTGACGTGTAATTATTTTACTATTTCATGAAAGATGGTACGTCCAACCTTGTCAGGCAGATTTTCACAAAATCCTTTGCGTTATCCGAGAACGCATCAGGCAGGGAGGGCATCAAACCCCTTCGAGCCCCGATGTAGAATAAGGCAGCCATCTTGTCCATGTGGGCCAGTGGGGGCTTTCCTGTGGCCATCTCAAACACTGTACATCCCACACTCCATATGTCTGACTTCCTGCCATATCCTGTCTCGTTGATAACCTAGAGGGTGACATGTAAGAGATCACAGGTGACATCAAGCTACAAGTATTTTAATAGGTGATCGAAACTCTGCTAGCTCAAGTGACTGGTTTAACAGAAACCACCTAGTCCATGTTTACCTCTGGTGCCATCCAGTATGGTGTCCCATGCACAGACTTCAGCAGGTCTCCACTGTTACTGGCGGTGTGGTTCAGGCAGCTGAGTCGGCGAGCACAGCCGAAGTCTATGAGCTTGATGATCCCGGTCGGCATCAGCATGACGTTGTTTCCCTTCAAGTCACGGTGAATCACGCTGTTCAGGTGCAGGTAGGCCACGCCTTCCAGGATTTGATGTGTGTACAAGGCCAGGATGCGTTGTGGCAGAGGACCAAACCTGTAGGAAGGAAGGGGACCTCAAAGTTATACCTGAGTCTGTGTCTCCTAAACATACTCATGTACTGTAATAAAAATATCCATTATATCTTATATCATAATAATATTCGACCTTCTCAGCTTAAGTGTTTGAATAATGAAGATCCTCGGCTGTCAAACCATCCTAACCTGTGAAGGATGCTAGCGATGGATCCTCCCGGGATGTACTCCATGAAAATTGAGACCACCTGCTGATCAAGCGAAGTCCCCAGGAAGCCCACAATGTTGGCGTGTGTAAGGGTTTTCAGCAGCTCCACTTCCCCCTGCAGGCTGCCGTACTCCCTCTCTGCTGTCTCCGGGTCCGAGGCGTCGAGGCTCACTTGCTTCACAGCGATCAGTTGGCCCTGGCTGGTCAGCCCACAATACACCTGGAGTGTCAGGGTTAGTTGAGCATTAACCCACAGTTCAAGGCTTATCAACACCCTACACTGCCCAGAAGTGATGCAAGGTCACCAAATGTATGTACTCACAATCCCATAAGCTCCCCTGCCAAGTACTTCCCCCTTTGTCCACGTGATGCTATCGTCTAGGACCAATCTACGGCCAGAGCTGTCTGTTGAAGTTGCCTGTAACATGAAAAAAACAGAATGAAGGGGATGGGGATTCGATTTCTCGTGTTCTAAAGATCATTTAAAAACCAGCAGTACCTGTATATGTACAATTATAAATTACTGTCAATCATGGCCATTTTTGTTGAGCGAAACAGGACAGCATCTGACCGCTTACCTCCTGAAACAACTTCGAACCAATTCTCTGAGCGGGGTTTTCCTCGCCCGACTCCCTGTTGTTCGATTCCGTCCTGCCAGCGCTCGGGGTCACAGATACATCCTTCTCATCCAGCGAGATCAGCTCCTCGGCCAGGCATTGCAGCAGGTCATCGGTAAGAGGTCCCTGTCCCACGTCATCCAGAAACCTCTGGTAAACCGGTGACACGGTGTGGTTGCTGCTGCCATCAGAGGTCCAAGTGTTGATCTTGGGTTGCAGTAGCTCATCTTGTGGCTGGTTTGGGTTTCCTGTTAGTGTTTTGCTGTCTGTTGATTTCCCAGCTGTTCCTTGCAGAGACGCTTCTGTTTGATGACGAGGTACTATTTTGTCATCGGGTTTGAGGGTTCCTGACTCATACTGAGAACGAGTCTCCTCTATAGTGGACAACATGTGGTCTTCATCCTTGTCTTGGGCACCATCATGACCAATCCCATCATCCTTACTGAGGCCTAATTCAGCTTCCGATCGCACATCCAGTTGAAGCACATCTTCTGTTTTGTTTGTGGCCTTTCTTGATAGGGGTTTGGGGCGAGACGTGGACCTGGAGGACACCGGTTTCTGCTTGCTTTTAGCTGAAACCACCGTGTTCTCCACAGGGCTTCTCCTCAGCTTACCACCTTCTGCTTGTTTCTTCGTCGGCCTAGGTCTGACTCTGATGCCGTGTTGTGTCTTCCTACATGGAGCAGACTGCACTGGTCTGTCTTTCTGGTTCTCACAGGAGCTGGAGACTCTCAGGTTATCATAGATCGGGCCGGCAAACATCTCAAAGATGGCCGGTCCCTCATCCCCGCTTTGTATCTCCTGAAACATGTCTTTGTATGTGATGAAGTCCAGAGCAGATTTAGACCTCGGTGTACCAGCTACACTGGGTCGTTTCACCTGTCTTACTGTTTTCTGCTCCCTTCCTGGATGCTGTTGAGTTCTCTTGTTCGGCTTGTCAGGATTCGCTTTTTTGCTCTGTGGATGATGCAGCTCACTGAGCTTTTTCCGTGGCGATTTGCTGTTGTTGTTAACATCCTTGTCTGAACTAAGCTTTGATTTTACTTTGCAGACTGTGGATTCTACAGTAACAATCAGATCAGGGCTTTTCTTCAGCTTTAAGTTGACTTGAGTAGGAACCGAAGAGGACCTCGGTTTGCTTTTTGACTTGTTCCAGTAATGGCTACTTCTGTCTTTGTGTGGCACTACACTGAAAGACTGGTTAGCCTGAATATTTACTCTTTCGTCCGTGTTGGTTCTTCTCTCTTTCTGGACCGACTTAACAGGTTTGATCATCTTCTCACCTGTCTGGGGATCCACGTCTGACAGGTTGAGGTCGACAGTCCTCGGTAACAGTTGATTTTTCTCCACTCCGACACTATTATTCCACTCCTTCGCACTCTCTTTGACTGGTCCATCTGCATTGGACTCGTTTTCCTGACCCTTCATCAATGCCACTGTCTGTTGTGTATCCTGAAGGTCATTTTTATTATTCCATTCTGAGCAGGCAGTAGCAACACACTGGTCATGATGCAGATTAATGATGACGTGATGTTGAATCTCTTCTGTGGTGTGTGCTTTGATGCTCTTTGTGATAGGTATTTCAGTGTCATCCTTATCTTCACAGTAAGATTTTATTGCTGTATCAATACTGAGAGGATCTTTGAAATGAGCGACTGGCTCTCCGCTCTGGAGACACACTGATCTGTGAATCAGCTTTTCTTGATCGGTAATGTGAACATTTTGTCTAGTCTTTGTCTTCCAAAACCTACAGTCGGTGTCAGCCTCACTGGAGCTCACATCTCTCAAATGCAGCGACAGATTATCCTCAAATGCCTTGAGATGGCTTTCTTCTGAGGTTTTTCCACGTAGATTCCTCTCATCCTCATTCTCTTCATCCTCCAGGTCGATGGAACTCTGACTGCTGCTGCAGGACCCACTTTCCTCACTACCAGCCTTGCTGCTATGTGGGCCACCGCGCTGGCTGCTCCAGAACGGTCTCTTTGTCCTCAGATGGGATCTGGAGCAAAGGGGGCTAAAGCTGATGGGCTTCAGGGGGGAAAGGTGCTTGAATCCAGGCAAAACGATGTTGTCCCTGGACCTCCCATCCAGTGGAGCCAAGAGCTTTCGGGTCCGTGGAAGGATGTTAGGATGAAGGGCAGGAAATGAGCCCTGAAGACAATGTAGAACAATACAGAGGGAGTCATTCATCGACGACTGCAGACAAATAAACAAAACATTTTATGTACGTGACAAAATGATCGTAACTCACCTTTTGCTCGGTACTGAATTCACTAGAACCCAGTCCTGCAGACATAAAGAAAATAAAATCCACATTAATATGAATTAAAATGGACCATACTGATTGTTTGATCTCCAACCTCTTCATCACCATCCTTCATCACCATCCTACACTTGCACCACAGCAGCTTTATTTAAATCATATACAGTCCAACAAGACCCATTTGGACTTTTTTGACAATTTGTTGACTTTCATTGGCTGAATAAAGTTCCTCCCGTTACATCAACCTCTAAATCGCAATACTGTGTTGATTCATGTTTAAACTTTGTGTGCTCTGTACGTACGAGTCTGGATGTGTGCCCTGGCCTGGATCACGGTGTTTGAATGTAGTAGTGGTTCCATGATGCTGGGGGCTGAGCAGCTGAGCTGGCAGGGCTGAGACACAGACAGCGGGCCTGCCGTGGACGGGGAACCAACAACCATACTCTTTGTCCTTGGCCTGTAAAAGACGAGTATCAGATCATTTGAGGGATTTTTTTTGTGTTTTGGAAATATTCAATATTCTGTATTTTGTTCATCATGAACCATAGAATATAATCTGATAAACGGTGTTTCCTAGTAACAGGTGATTCCTGTTTGCATACATACACACAATGTGTGAAATCCATCTGTCCATCCCAGTCCACCTATGTAAGTACCTGTTTGAAGGGGGTACAGGGAGGCGGGGGCTCCTGGCACCCAGCAGGTCTGATGAGACAACAGGATCCTCATTGGTCCAGGGTCTGCTTTTGTCTCTCAGGCTGGGCAGAGACAAACCTCGTCTGGTTCAGAGAAAACAGCAGAGTTGATTTATACGAGGAGAATGTTGCATTAGGAAATAAAACAACACGTTCAGCGTCTGAGAGAGACAGATTCCAGGTTCAATGATCACATGCTGAACAACGAGACCACGTCTCTCCTTCCCTCCATCTCTATGAAATGAGAGACCTGCTCAAAGACCTTTATTCTTGGAGAGCTTGGACTTGATTCAGGGTCGAGAGTCCCATATGACAAACAATGGGCTGATTCACCAAAGCAAACCTGTTTGGGTAGAACAGGTTGTCCTCTAGACACAGAGACAGGTGTCTCCACACTGGTCTGACCGTGTAACCGGAGAGGACACTTTTCTACTGTTGGTGTAAAAGTGACACAGAGTTGTTGCCTGGGCTGAAGAGGGTGCCTTGTATATACAAATGTGTTTGTGCGTGTGTGTGTGTGTGTGTGTATGGGGGATGGAAAGTTCACCGTATGCCTGTGTGTGGAGAGCATTGTTTGTCCTTACGCATGAACAGATGTCGATGTTTGAGCTCATACATGTCAGGTCAGGACCACCACCCTAAAGCTTGTTGTTTTGTTTTGTTAAATTTACGGCTTTAATTATAGTGTGTGTGAATGTGAGAGAGAGCGAGAGAGAGAGAGAGAGAGATCGCAAGACTGCATTGCCCACCTGCTTCTCTTCCCTGCGTCCTGATAGGCCTGCCTGATGTCTCTCAGCGTTTCCATGGTATTTTGGAAACAGAGGGGGCTTTCCTTATCTGTGACACACACCCACACACACACACACACACACACACACACACAAGCAGGTCTTACATCCATAGTATCCGCCCACCATTTACCCAAGCGTAAAGGTGGGCTAATTAAATATTCAGTCGGCCATAGCTCCGCCCTGAATGAAGCCAAACATTTCCATCTTAGTAAATCAGTTTTGAAATGATTGACATGCTGTATAAGCTCAAGGGAAATAGTTACCACCATTAAATATGACATTAGAACCAATACATACATACATTTACAAAGTTTACAAAGTAAAAGTAACACATTGTTTATATGGTCCACAATGAATTTCCCAAATTGCCCTCTAAGTATTGAAGCAGTTTTAAGGTAAAAGGGGTCATGAGCCTTAATAACAACATTCATAATTAGTATGAAATGTTTCAGTTATTAAATATTCGTCCATTACCTCACAGCAGAGACTTACAGGTTACCAAATGAAACAGTACAGAATACGTCTTAATATACACACACTGCTCTAAATCTGCCAAAGGAGTCACATGGAGTACAAACACAGTCCCTCTCTCTCTCTCTGCGTATCGCCTCACTTTTAGAAACACTCACCAATCACACCGTTCTTCTCCCCGTGCTCCCTGTTTCTCTCTGACAGAGCCGCCTCAGCCTCTTCTCTTCCCCTACAGCCATGCTGCTGTGACTGAGCTAAAAGCCCGGCAGACAGGTTCCTCAGCTGAGAGGTCGTATTGTGCGTGCGGCCCCTCCCACCCAGTCCCTCCTCATATGAGGGCGACTTAATCTGGAGGCCACATGTAAAGGTCGTTGTCACTGCAGGAACCTCTACAAAAACCCACCTCCCCAAACTGTGCAGTGTGTGTCTGGACTTGGGTATCATATTTCTGCTTTGTAAACGCAGCTTCACACACCTTGGTGAGGAAGTGATGGAACACTGGGAAGGAAGAATCATTACCGTGACTGGTGCCTTTCTGGTCGTCAGACAGGTGAGGGCTCTCTGAAGACTCTGACCAGTCCTGGAACAAACGTGTGGAGTTATAAATTCATTTTAAACTGATACAAATATGACCCTAAATATGGAGAAATCTTGCAGTGATGATGACAAAATATTGCCTTTCTCATTCAGGCTCTTATTCCATCTGACATTATCAATTATATTTCTGTGCTTTCTTGATTACAGCATTTCCACTTTGCAGCTCAGCAGCAGTAAAGAGAGATCGTCACAATTGATTACTTTTAGAGCCACAGCTGAGTTGATACGGATCTTATTCATTTTGTTCTTATTCAAGGTGTTCAGACTAAATTACAACCAGTTTTGTAACTAATACATGGAGGAGATACTTCCTGTTCCCTGTAGACTGTGTATCTGTGTGTGTGTGTGTGTTTGAGGTATAACTTCATCCCCATCAACCACCTGTCTTTCCCATCCAACTAACCAGCTGCCCTGCCTGTCTGCTCCTTCAATAGGGTTTTCAACTGGTGGTTCTTGGAGGGATTGCAGGTGGTCCATGACAATGACTTTCATCATTTAATTTTAATGCCAGTAGCAGTTAAGTATTTTCTATTTTTTATTTGCACATTTTTTGTCCGTTTTTTCATTGCTTAGGACCTTTTCACCTTATTAACCCATCAATAATTGAGTACACTACATAGAAATGGCATTTAATGGCAAGTAATTTCTTGAAGAATGATTTGTTGTTGTATTGTCACTTACCCCAGTGGGGCTGTGAAGGGTAAACTGGTGGGCATGGTGGAGTATCAGAGAGGGCGAGGCTGATGTTGAAGGATTTGGACAAAAACCGTCAAGGTCCAACTCCAGATCCAAATCTCCAAGATCTGAGTCCAACTCAGCCGGGCACAGGCATTTATCCAGGGCAGCATCTGTTCAAGAATAGAATTCTTTAAGGCTTACATTGGCAAACGTCAAACTGTGCCGTGTGTGATCTGTCAGTTGAGGCCGCAAGGAGTAGAATTAGGCCAAACAATCTCCAAATTCACCTTTGGGTGCACACGGTCCAGGGGTGGGGACGCTGTGCTGTTTGCACAAGGTAGAGCACGGAAGGTGAGGAATGGAATTTGGTTGAGATAAAACTTAAAATAACTTTTCTCCCTGATTGTCCCCATTTATCCCATTTACCGGAGCATTTAGTGTCACACGCTCAACTTATATCCACAAAAGACTTTCTGAAGCCTCTTAACAGTGTGATCGCCCACATGTACAGTTACAACACACTCACACAGCCTCCCTCACTAAGCGCTTTGAGGTATTACTGGAAACAGGATTATGAATGAAAATGTTGTGCAGATAGAACGCACATGCATGCACACAATCAGAAACAAGAGGATTTACATGGAGGTGGGGCGGCACATTCTTAACCTCCATTAATGAGTAACTGAGCAACATGAATCAGTAACCAAGCATGTCTGGGTACAACAGCAGATTCGGTAGCAGCAACAACAGAAGACATCATTTGTGTGTGGTTGCTGCACAGAAATCGACGCATTTACAGCCTGAATTAGAAGTGGAACGCATATAGTGTGCACACAGGTCTGTTCTGTGATAATCTCAACAAAAAAAAGACCTTTCAGCCAAAAAAATAAACACAAGTGTGCATACGTGTGTGTTTACCTGTGTCTATGAATGTGAGAGCCTCCACCATCATATGAAGGATCTGTTCCTTCATAGGGCTGTTCATGTTAGCTGCATAGTGGAGAGCAGAACAGCCACGGTGGTCTTGTACCCGCAGATCACTGATAGGACACGTAAAATAGCATCTTTAATAACAACCAGATCTACAAATATATTTCCCCTCAGCAATCACAGCTACTTTGTCGAGAGGAATATGAAGCCACATGAGGGCCGACCCTCATCTATTCTTACGCTGAAAAACTCAGCAGCTCCTTGACCACCTCCACAGGTCTGCGTTCCCATGGCAACTGCGTCATCGTGCCCTCAAACAGGTTAACGTCCCTCACAGCCAACATCACAGCTGTCACGCCGTCGCTGTTAGGAATATTCACATCCACCACGTCTGTCTGAGTCTGGAACACAAACACACACATACGTACAGATGGACATCAGGATGAGAAGCTGCATCGAAGGCTGACATTTTACCCTGTAACAATCTCAAATGTAATCAACATACCACCCAAAACCAAAATGTACTTAACTGATGTTTTTGCTAAACATTGTACTGCACAACATTTGAAACTAATTTTCCATAGTTTATCGCTCAAAATCTGTTACCCTTGATATCTACTTTCTCTTATTTGTTCAACGTTTTCTTCTTCTATTAGCTGTGTGTGTGTATGAGATCCTCACCAGCAGGTGCTGTAAGGGGGACAGATCTCCCTGCCAGGCTGCCTGCAGGAGCTGAGCCTGTGGAGGAAGATGAGGCCTGGACATCCACCCTAACACCTTCCTCTGGAGCTCAGGTGGGCTCACATGGAGAGCCGTCTGCTGGTAACAGTTACACAGGGTCACATCGGCCCCCGTCCTCAGCAAACTCTGCACCACCTTCACACAACACCAACAACATCATGACACATTACGAAAAAAAACAATGCATTCACATTGAATCAGCCACAGTTCTCCCAATATCTTACCACGACAACATCCATTTGATAATTTTAGACATTTTCTATAGTTTGTGCTTGCTTCATTAAATATTGATAATAATCTTAGTGAACTTTTGGCACAACACAAAGGGCCTCACAGGTAAGGGTCCCCCGTGAGCTTCTCTGCTTCCAGTAACTCGTGTTTGTTTAACAAATGGCTCCTCTGGAGGACAAACACTTTCATAACAAGTCACTTTCAAAACAGGCCTCATAACAACATATAGTATAACTACTGCATCATGTGACATTATTGATCATTTTCTCTCACGTTGAGCCAATGTGATCTCTCTTATCATCATATTATAACACAAGTGTAGCAACTGTAGAGATATATACGATCACTTGAATTAAATATGTAATAATTAAAGGTATTTTATCATGATTAGAATTATTCATTGTCATAAAAGACTGTGAGGGCCTGTTCGGTTTCTCTATTCTATTCTATTCTATTCTATTCTATTTCATTTCCAAAAAAGCACATAAACACGTCCTTTACCTCAGTCCAGCCTTTCCGGCAGGCATTGATCAGGGGAGTGCAGTCTTCCTCTTCCTCATCCTCAGTGTCAAACAGCTGGACCTCCACCTTTTCCTCCATGCTCCAGGCCGACGCACCTTCCTCTTTGTTATCCTCCTCCTTGTCTTCTTTCATCATCTCTTCCACAGTCCTCCACATCTTCTCGCTTTTCCCGCTATGCTCCATAATCCTCAGGTTTCCTGTCATATCAGTGTCAATGCAAAAGAGAGAAAAATCAGAGTGAATGAAAATTGAGTTGTTGTAAAGAGCAGCGATATGATCAGAGTTGTTTTCATTCCGTAATCTGTTTGTGTGTGCAGATTTAGATCATTATTGTTGGGTTAGTTCCATGATGTAAGTCTCTGATGAGTTACTGGTCCCAGCAGAGTGGGCCGGATCGGAATTATTATTCATTACGCTCCATTACTGCTGTTGATGAGTCACCATAATGAAAGTGATTATGCATTATGAGCTCATCCACCAATAAAGAGATCAAGTTTGTGTGTGCAGGAGCTCACGTACCTTTGTGCATGTGAGTGTGTGTGGAAAACAGACAATTTTCACTCTTTGAGAGTTGAGATAATACAGGTATAATATGTAACTCAAAACAATGAAATTAGGAAATCTACACTTTAAATACGTATACATTAAATAATAATGCTTCTTTCTTATGTATATTCCTTATTCTTTGTTAGAATTTAACTCGTGTTCTTGACGATGGACACAGTGGTGGTTTCCTCAGCATTTAAGATGTTGATGATCAATTAACTGCAACAAAAAGCTTATAAATGAATCTGTGCACTTACTCTGGTGATGTCATCTCATCTCTAAATTTCTTCTCTTTATCTCTGTGTCGTTTCCACTTAGCACAGCCCTTGACGAACAAATCCAGTCGTCTGTCTTATTGAGCTGTCTGTGAATGTTTGAGACTAAAACCTTTGATCTTTTTAACAGCCTCTCCAAAGTTCTGCTGCTTCCTCTCCTTTCTTCTTTTCGCTGCACACCCCTTGCTGTACGTTTACACTTGGTTACCTTGGAGACATCCAGACAGACAGGCAAGCCAGGCAGTCGTTCTTCAAGCAGCTGTTCCCTATTACAATCAGAAACAGTGGGAACTGGAATATAAGAAATGGACTCACTGTTTGTGTTTGTTTTTTCGTTATTTCACCATTGACTTTCACTAAATGTAAATCACAGCACAATATTCTGCAGTGATATTAATGTTTCTGTATGCAGTTTGACTCCAGTTTAAATTTTGGTCCAAAACATTAAAGAATTATTGAAAATATATAATAATGTTTATGCTGAACCCGCTTGTTTAAATAAATCATGAAGAGATTCACATTCCTAGAGTAAATCTCCATATGGCCACCAGATGGCGGTATTTGACAGCTCTCAGCCTTCAGCCTCGGCTTTTTCGTTTCAGTAAGTTGATCCGGGACAGGAGGCCACTTATGTGTTTATGCGTGAGGTTGTGTGTTTACTGAAAACGTGTAAAATTAGTATTTTACCCTTTGCCACATGTTCATTCTTTTAGTAGTAGCATGCCAGGATGTTATACTTTGCAAAGTAGAGAGCTATTTTACTTTCTCTACATTCCTCGGTACATTTTATATTCTAGTATTTGTGTGCACAGTATAGCATCAGAAGAGTCCAAAAACTCACAGATACAAAACATATTCTTCATGTCTTAGGGTGATATTTATACTTCCTTTGATTTTAGTGTTACTCTGTCAAATAATTTCACCTCTACAATATTTAACATCACTTCCATACAGAGTGGTGTGTGGTGTGTGTTCCTTGTCTCTACTCAGTCAACCGAATCACAAAAAGAAAACCACCTGTGAGGGGGAACGAGTGGAGAGAACATCAACACAAATACAAGGCCATTCTTGTAAGAGCATCAAAGAAAGCCCAAGCACCTGTGTAAAACACAGGCAGATGTAGTTCAATATAACCGTCTTTGACAAAAAATAATAACATAATTTTTAAATTCATTCATTTGTTTTTCAACTAGGCGAGGCAGGCAGTGGTCTCTAAAAATTAAAATATAGTGTTCTAGTGTTTAAGAAGATGGACCCATTAGCGGTTACCACAGATTTCGCGGAACTATTATGTGCTCCCATGTCTACACGGACGACAATAGCGCTGCACTTCCGTCGTCTGTGACAGTAGAGCAAAGTTGTCCCAGTTGATTCTCCCCCGTGTTTACACCCAAACGTACACGGATAAATCTGGGTGTTTGTCTTGTTGACACGACGGGAGCCGCCCTCGGTGGTCGGACTGTTTACCCAACCGGAAGAGTCCGCGTGATTATGAATTAACGGGGAGCATTCAGCCTGAGACAGCAGGTAAGAGTGAACCGACGCTAACTGTGGCTAACCAAACATTTTATGTGCAATTTCCATGCATCGTTTTGGCCAAGAGGCGCGTCACTTTTTTTTTATGGACACTTCTAGAAAAAATTCGAGCGGCGTGAACAAGTTGAGGGTCGCGTCGAATCTTTGAAAATCTTCTCGTTCTGTTTAGCTAGCTGCGATTAGCACTGGGAAGACTTATTACTGATACTTCACGAGCTATCAACGAGCTAACGTCCGCACAACTTTTCTGTTCTTCTGCGCCATTTGACAGTTAGTTGTCGCCGAAATCCCACCTACTCCAATATGAGACATGTTGGACGCACATTAATCGATTGTGCAACTTCGATTCTCGCTAATCTTGTTGTTAGATGAAGAGTAAACCTCTTTACTGCGTGTACTTTTCGCAACATCTTACTGAGTAATGCATTTTGGTTGCCTTGTGTGGAAGTGCCACACAGGTGTCACCATATTTGCTAGCTCACTGGTTCTCAAACTGTGGCAAGTGGACCACAGGTGGTGCTTGAACTGGAAATTTCTGATGACAATTAATATAATTAGATGTAAGTTCAATGGGCCTCATCCATTTGTGCTTACAAACAAATTTGGGCTTATTCTATGCAAAAGACGAATTAAATTTCTTGCCCCTGAAAACATTCATAGTTAGATGTAAATGGGTGATGACATTTTCTCCAGACTTTGTGTGGCATCTGTCCATCCAACCATCCATCCATTTATCTGCCTAACCATTTTATTTCATGCTGAAGTCGTCTGCTTTATCAGTATGAACCAGCTGTGTCTCGTAATCAGATGTTGACGTTTCTTAATTTGTTAGTAGGCTAGTAACTTTTCATCCTCATACTGTAAGTTCTTGAGTTGAGTTGGTGAGGCTGGTTGGCTCAGAGGTACGACTTGGTTCAAAGAGTTGGAGAACAATTGTGCTGGATTATTTCATGTGTTCATGGGAATGTGTGTGTCTCCTCTGCCAACTGTTATCTGCTTATGAGTCAGCGACTCAGGAATGCCTGTCCTGCCTCTGCAGCTCCCTGGCCAGCAGCAATGGTAGTGAAGTGACTGACAGCCAGGGCAGGTGGGGGCTCAATCACGCTTCTGTGACACACATTTCATGGGCTCACTGATATGTGATACTTTCCCTCTCTCATGCTGCTGTGAACCAAATGAGCTCCCATAGAAGGGAGGAAGATGTGTGTGCCAGCACTGAGGTTGTACAACATTGACAGATCAGTTGTGTGCAGAGAAAGTGTGTATACAGAAAGAAAAGGGACCACCAATAGTACTACAATACTGACCTAAAGATAATAAACTAACAGCAAAATAATATTAGCACTCAATATCTTTGTTTGTCACAAGAAATCAAAAGTTTTGTGCCTGGAACTGAAACAATTTTTACCTTTATCTATTACCTATTGGTCATTGAGATTAGTGTATTATTTTAGATGAAATCGCCCTGTCTCACAATAGTGACTCTTCCATGTTAGAGGTAGTTAAGAACACACACATTCCAGGGCTTTTTAAATCTGTAGAAGCAGCAATATTTCTCATCTCTTTGACAAGTGACTCTTCTTGCTTTGGGTACGGAGCTCAAAAATGTTGTGAATGTGACTTGGTATGAAAAAGGAGAGGTTCTTCATTACAGTGCTGGATATTCTGAGACATTATGACACAGTGACCGCTTTTGCAGACTGACAGCAACCCACAAAAGTTCAACACAGGTTACGGCACCACAACCGCGGACAAGATGTGTTTTTTCGGCAAGGATTACATGCATACCTGCAGCTCTGAAAATCACTGAAATTGACTGCAGATGTCAGATATTCACATGTTGAGAAAATATGGACACTTATATCAGTCAGCAGCTCTGTAAATCTGGTAACAATTAATCGATTGTTTAAATCTGCAGCTTATTGAATCCGCATACTAGCCTCGGGTGACTTTGTAGGAGAGTATTTTTGCGAGGCACAAAGATGATGAATTTTAGCTCCATTGCTTAGACAGGATACATTTAAAGTCAGTCACAGTCTCCACATTAAGTGAAAGCGTGCAGCCGTCATTCTGTGACTGCCGTATATACTCATGCACGCTATCTGCTCCATCTTGTGGTGTCTTTGCTGTCCCATGTGTTGTCTGCTTTCTTTTTGTTCAAACCAGCTTCTTGGCAGGGAGTTGGGCAGTTCAACTGATCAGATTGTGTGAGATGTGATAGAAGTCCGGCCCTCTCCAAATCATCTTTTTCCCCCCCAACAGCCTTTGCTGCGTAGGCTTGCAGAGACGTATCCATCTTAAGGAGAGCAGGATAGATTAAAGGGACTCATAGCGCTCCAGTGTTTATAGAGCCAGTGGGGTTCATATTAATATTAACTAGAAAAATCCACATCTATCCATTAACGGTGTCGGGCCATAGATAAAAGCTTGTTGCAGCAACAGAAATTACAAGAAGTGTAAACTCACAGCTAGTAGCTCTTTGCTTTCATCTTACGTCTTCAATGGAAAAATAATCCCTCTCATACCACCACAGGGCTTAAGATGCTCGTCTCTGTAGACTCCTTTGTGTGTCTCACCCCTCTGTGCTGGTGCTCACTTTTTTAAATAATTCAAAAATAGTCTGGAGCGTTACACACCTTTTTTATCGTTTCATCATCATGTGCAGCCTCTGAATTTTCTGTTGTTTCATTTAGCCTCGGGTGGATCATAAATACATTGTAAATGCAGATGAGGAGCTTCCAAACTTCTGTCCTGGTGGATGCTGTGCTGTGCCAAAGAAATCCAGAGAAAGTTTGGTTTAAATGAATAAGAAATGTCAGGGATTTTTTTTATCACAGTTGTGGCTAGGCTTTCGCTGTGGTAGTACCAATATCTGGCTCCCTAAAGACAAAAACGAAAATCCATAATCCAACATAACAAACATCTCTTACTTTATCCACTTACATTCTCTGTGTTTTTTCAGGCTAATATTGTAATTGTCTTAATCTAGGCCTATGTCTACATATAGTCTCACATAAAAAATTTATAAAGGCTATTAAGTGATTTATCGCATACAGGAAACAGCAGCTAAACTTGGCTGACTCTCCGTGTGTGTGTGTGTGTGTGTGTGTGTCTGAGAATTTATGTGTGTTTGTGCGTGCGTCAGTATGTGTGTGCGTGTGTGCTTCAGTGTGTGTGTGTGTGTGTTCATATTCGTGATCACACTTTAGATATACTGTAAATGCCATCCAGCTAATTACGGACACATTTTGATAGATCTTTTTTTCAACAATCCTTTAATTGGCTTTGAAGGGTATGCATGGTGTGTCTGTTTGTGCATGTGTGTGTGTGCAGGCCACAGAATACATGTTGCCCTACCTAAACATGGGTGTAATATTGAATAGTGTAGATTTTTTAATGAGAACCCTTAATTTGAATGTGACTGAAGATTTGGAGCCAATAACTGTCTGTTGTTTGAATTTGGATAGATGATTTTTGGCCTGGTAAAATACACACTGAAGTTGATCGTAGGTGTTAAAGGCAGCAGATTAGGATTCAACTGATAGTGTTTAATTTGCTCCTATTATTTACTGTGTGTTGTATAGACTGTGATTTTGAGGTATGACTAAAAGAAAAGGGCTGGGCACTTTACTGCAGTTAACCTAATTTCGAAACTGATAACTCGACATGCACACTATTAGACAACTTATAGACTCGTTGAGTCGTTTTAAATCATAAAGTTCAAATGCAATTAGCTCCTCTTATCATCGCCAAGCATTGAGCTGATTCAACTGTGATCCCATCTCAAAGATCAATAATGAATTAACATTTAACCCAACGAAATACAAAATGCATATTTCTTTCCTATTCCTATGGGGCGGTGTCACCCTTTTCTTTACTTATCGATGTAAACAAAAAGCACGCTGATAGTCTGTGTGATGTTTAGGTGTTTGAGCAGCAGTGCATTGCAGCACAGTGCAGCTTGGGGCAGAACCAGGCGGATCACAGCAGTGGAGCCATGCTTACACTGGCCAGTAAGCTGAAGAGAGAGGATGGGGGAAAGACAGGCCGCAGCTCTGGAGCCTCCGACTCCACCCACAGAGTCTCCATCAGGGATCGCCTTCTCACTAAAGGTACATGGGTCATTTCGCCCTTTCTTCACTTGAAATTGCTCTGTTTTTGCAGTATGAAAACCAACTATGACTAATCCCTCTGAAGAATAATACCATAGCAGCTGACTATGGATCAAATTCGTCAGACAGATTTGTCAAAAAAAAGTTTTATTTACAGTGTACAGTTCAGAATCTCTTTTCTCTTTAGTCTGTTTTATTTTAATGTGAATTCAAAAAAAGTCAATTGGTGTGGAGGACAAATCAAGTTCTGCGATATAAAATTGAATATATAGCAAGCAGAGATAAAGATTTCAATGTTAACCCAATGCTAGACCCAGAGCTCGGATTTGGCACCATGGCCGTTGAGCTGTACGGGTAAGAAACGAGTGCCTTGCTGCAGATTTAAATAGTTGTTTTGAATATATAACTTTTAATGATCCTCCACATGAAACACTGGAGTACCTTTTTTCACCATTAAGTGCACATCCAACCAGAGAAAGCATTTATGAGCTCGACGTGTAGGGTTAAAGGCCAGATCTCGGCAAGGATTACTGAAGATGCAAAGTGCATTTGAAATTAAGGGGAGATGTTGAATAGCTGAACCTTTAGTCTGACCTCTGCAAAGTGGGAAAGTAGAAAGAGTTTTTTTTTGTCCACGAGAATCTGTAGAATGTTGTATTATTACTCGTTGCACAGCTCAAGGACTAGTTTCTATACATTAAACACACCACGTCCTCTTCCTCATCTTTTTTAGCACTGTGAGTGGCCACAAGAGATTTTTTTTTTGTAAACCAGCACAAATGAGCATTGATAGGATAGCTGTGATGACAAATGAACAAAGACCCAGAGTGAGCCTTCACCCAAGGGCAACACCAATACATCCCTTATATTCTTCCCTTCCCCTATTTCTGCCTCTTTCTTTTGATGCTTCAATTGTATTCCTTGGTGTTCTTTCTGATACACTCCCTCACTTCTGTAAGAAAAACATTATTTCACAAACAACAGGTGAGACATCATGTTCTCCCGCAAAGCAAATTGCGTTCGTGAAGAAGTCTTTCAGAGCCTTATTTAGAACCGGGGGCTGTCAGCTCTTTGGGTGTAAAGATAACTCATTATTGTATACACTCTACAGTACGTGTGTGTGTGTGTGTGTGTGTCTTATTTATTATTCTTGTTTTCTTTCAACAGAAGTTGCAGAACTTGAAGCCAATCTACCTAGTAAGTACGCCTGATACTTCTGCACCCATTCAGACTCATTATTTAATTTCCGAGGGACTAATAGTATTGTACCTCATTTTATAAATTAACATATGGGATGTAGATGTTGCGCTTCACAGTTTCCTCAAGAAAGCAAGCAAAGTTTACGTAAATGACCCATGAACCTTAAAAAACAATGTATCTTGTATTTGCACACTGTCTTATTTTACACGAAGATTATCTACGCAACCTGAGTGCAGTCCTGCTGTTGCATTTATGTCAGTGTTTCTTTTACAGTCATTTAGCTGCAGCATGAATCATGCCTTCTCAGTAGTCACTGGGGGGTCGCAATAATGAATACTGTTCACTGAAAACAGTACTGCCACTTCGCTGAATTTAAGCAGAGATAATTACGGCCGTGGCTATAAAAATGCACAATAGCCATGGTTGGGATGAACTATAGGAACTTTGGCAGGAATGAATGGCCTGAACATGGGTGAAGCAGTCCTACTTAGCCGTCCACAGATGGAAAAACACAATGACATGCAAAAAGGTTGAATCAGTCCCTTTTTTACCGTGCCTATCGTGAGTTTTGACACCCATGTGTCGTCAAACATTGAGGCTGCCAGCACACACAAATATTCAACAATGAAATGATTTCATGTATTATTTATTTTATTTCTTGTTTTTGCCCACACAGACACACTTGTGTAAAAAGTTTAGTGTACAATGTCACTATAGTTGTAAAAGTTGCTCTACTTATTTACACTGTGGAAAGCCTATTGTGAAAAGGCATGAAAGCTTTCAGACGTGAAGATTTAAGAATGTAGAAATCTTAATACTGACGTGTTAAGTCAGACAGCTAGATCCAACTTGATTTCATTTCTACATTTTAATATTTTAATGATATGTGTTCTATCACTGGTAATCAAACACTTAAACCATCCAAAGTTCTGTATTTGTAGAGTTTCAGTGAAATGCTTCTGCTGCTTACCCCACATCAAACAGAAAAAGTAAGTGGGAGTAAAGAGACCGGCAGTAATTACAATGAACAGTCCTTGCATGTGAGTCTTAATGGCTCAGAGTTGATCGCTGTCCCAGGTGCTGGTACTTGGATGTAGTACCCCGCCTCAACACCAGAGGGAGATACAGTATAATGCCAGAATACACAAGGTTCGTGTTCTCTATCATTCTGTCAATAAGGATAGTTGATGGTGATAATTAGTCCAACTTTATGGTGTTGTTTTTATCTAGCACAAAATCAAGTAATGGTGAGTTCATGGTAGACCTTACACTTACTTATACCTGTCTGTTTCGCTCACCTCCCCATTCTCTTTTATTCCTGCCTAGGTACATGCAAAGCCAGTTTCCCAGATGAAGACAAGCTCCATCATTTCCAGCTCGCAGTCTCTCCCGGTAAGAGAAAAAGGAACATACAAAATGACAGGTCTGCCTGTTACAGGAAAATTAGACAGCTCTGACTTTGGCATGTACATTTATTTGAGATAAAGTAGACACATTTTTTGTGGCTTATTATTTCTGCCATCAATGATGCTGTATTTTTTAATTGTACAAATTGTACCAGTAATTTGTACGTTGGACTCAGCCTCACTTCCAGTAAATGTCTAAAATAATATTTGGACCAATCAGATGAACAGGTAGAGTGCAACCAGGTTTAATTAGAGTTGTGATTGTCTTAGTCCTTCTTCTATGAAATGCTGCTGTGGGAAAATTGCTAGGTTTGTCTCCGTGTGTCACTAGGGTGAAGGTGTGCGTTGTTAAAAATTGGACTGCAAGTGTTAACCTATTGTAAGCGTGTGCTTCCACTGTCCCTTTAAATGGCTTTCCAGTCTTTGTATTTCAGCATTACTGCTACGCCATCATTTTCACCCGGGTCCTCTCTGCTTGCTCAGCAGACTGCTAATAGTTCTCAGCTAAGCAGGCTACCTGTCAGAATTTGTACAGACTTAACACACCGATGCAGTGTTATCCACACCTCCTTAGGCTCCCTTAACTTTCACTATCTGCTCACTTACTCTTTCATACGCTGTAATGTTTGAACCGTTTTCCAGTTTTATGCTGCTCCCAAAATCAGGCATGGTGCTGGAAGCAGTATCAGAAAAATGTAAAGTATCACCACCATATTCATGAAAGTTTGCAAAGAATACATAAACGTCACCACCTAGCAGAAAAGTCAGCTGGAAGTTAGGTTTTAACAGCCGTCATGCATTCATGTGTCTTACTTCAAACCTTTAATACAGCTCACCTCTGTGTAACAGGTGAACACTGCCCTATGTCTGTATGTCTATGTGACTGTTAATATAAACTTACTACAACATATTCGTTCTGTAACACGTATTACAATGTCCTTCTATAGTCTCATATTGAGGATATTAATGTAGTTAATCTGATCTTGAGTCCGTTTTTTTCGTTTTGCTGCTGTGACGAAAGAATTTCCCCTTGAGGATGAATAAAGTACCTATCTATCTATCTATCTATTGTGTGAAAGAGATATCACTGGGGAGTTGGATGCTGAGGAGCTATATCTCAGGCCCAAATGTGTCTGTGACTCCTCCATCTCCCTGCAACCCAAATAAGGCATTTTGCACTGTTAGTGTTACTTCACCGTGGTTTGCAGAAAGGCCTTGTAAGCGAAAACTGCTAAGAAAAGCAAAGCTCAGCACATAGAAAGAATCTTGGTATTATGTTCTTGAAGGAGAGTTGGTATGAACCTCAACTTTTCTGAGGAAGAATGACTCAACAATTCAGAACCTGCTAATAGTCTCCACTGACATACACGCGCATGTCGACCTTCACCTGCCACTTTGGGCTTGTTTCCCGTTGGATTCAGATTTTGTTCCCACCTTTGGCCAAAAATGGCAACTGCAGGCCTGACAGTCTGCATCAGGTGGTGACAGCGACACCAGAAATGAATACAACCCCCGGCTGTATTCAAAGTTTGAGCTGATAGTCCAGGATGATTGCACTCTCACAGCCAGCGTACAGCGTATATTTGTACAATGTAGGCAATGCTGAAAGTTTGGCTAATAGCGCTTTTGTTTGGAAATCTGAAAGGTGTAAATGTCCCTAAAAATATTTCTGGGAGGAAAAAAAATCCGGATGGCTGGGAATAATACAGTTCTACAGAATAGGCAAAGGATTGGGTAGATGTGAAAAAAGATGCACATATCTTGTGTGCAAATTACAAAGTGAGATTGAGAGATGTATGTTGTATGTCAATATGAAGTATTACGTTGGGGGGGGTGAAGATGCTTTCCTTGGTCTTCTTTTTCTCATAGTGTGCTGTAAAAACCATTTAAATAATGATATAATAGGTACAAATGCTACCCAAAGAACCTTTAATTAGCTCCGTGGGGAATGTTCATTGTGGTCTGACAGGAAGGCAGAAGAGATCTCAGCGATCTCCCCTCAAGACGTGAGTTGTCCAATACCTTTAATACCCAAACTGTTGTTCCGTTAAGACAGATTGACTTGTTGTTTACAGAATTCATAGCTCTGGGCTCACATTCGCTTCTTTTATTCTTGTCTCTATGGGACAAGTCACACTGCTTAATATTGTGTGTGTAACAAACACCAAAAATCAACTTGCCCTTTGCCTCTTTGACTCGAACTGTATTTTTTTTCTTCTTTTTATTCCTCTAGAGCAGTTTTGTTCAGTCCTGAGCTCATGTGACATTCTGTGTACACAGCTGCCAGGTTTTCTTTTGGGACAATAACATAGAACATTTTGTAAAGCTCCCATTCAAAGACGTTAACTGTTGCTGATCTTTGCGTCCACCAATTTATTGTTGTAGCTACACAGCTTGAGCACAATTCAGTTGCAGTGAATGGGCATTCTTTCTCTTGACCGAGAGCTACTACACAGGTAAAGATGATGCTCAGATAGTGCTTTCCTTTTTAAGAGTACCATCTGTCAACATTTGGTGTTAAAACAATATCTTAATTTTCTCCAATTTAACATTGACTTAGTTGAGACTAAGTCTTTTCTTTCTTTCTTTCTTTCTTTCTTTCTTTCTTTCTTTCTTTCCTTCCTTCTTCCTTTCTTTCTTTGCTTGATTGTTTACTCTGCATGTTTTACTGGTCAACCCAGTGGAATGGCTTGTGCTATATGTGCATGCTTGTTCAGTGTCCCCTGACATTCTGACACTAAAGACTGATGGTTCCAGTTCACTGACGACACTCAATGAATTATTTAGCACCTCTGACTGTGACTTTTAGCCAGGAGATGCTCTGTCTCACTCTGCTACTTATCTTCTTTTCTCCTGACTGCTTTATGTTCATCCCCCTTTCTTCTTGATTTCAGTTTCAATCTTTCCTTCGAGCTGGTTTTTTTTCCAATGGTATTTGTCTCTGGTTCTTCACATTTATAATAAAGGCGAGACTTCATTATTATACCATGTTGGCGTGGTATAATTCGAACCTTGTCTTTGTCACAGTGAGTGGAATCAGCTGAGATTTGGAAGGCTCTTTGTCTGATGAAGTCCATGTCTTAAATGTTAAATAAGAGAGACAATTGAGAGCACATGATTTCCTAACTTGAAGGATCCTCTTCTTCATTATTTTTTCCTGGCACTGTAGCCACCATATTGCCACCGCCCACTGTAACAGAAAAGAAAAATCCAAGCAGTCCAGCAGTCAAAACTACCAGATGGTTTGTATGTGCAGAGGAGATCAATTAATTCATGAAAATGAGACATATGAGACAACTGACATACATACCAAATTTAAAAAGATGGAATGAAATGCTTGGATTTATCAGTTAAACAAGACTTTTTAATTGTGTAATCCTGTCGTCTCCCCTGGAGAACAGTTGTGTAATAGCACATGCATATTCGTTGGCCAGCTTGTTTGTTTGTAATTTGCATATTTGAATGGGTTTGCATAAAACCTGTGTTAGGTTCACATTAGAGCAGGGCTTGGGGACAGAAATTAAGCACTCTCACTCTCGCACACACAACAGGGTTCTCATGTTTCCCGTCACCTGGCTTTTCTCTTTCTTTTGTTTTCCTGTTCTGTCTCAGTTGCGCGCTCTCTCTTTCCTGAGTTCAGTGTAAGGCTGGTCAATGAACATGCATGAAACATAAAGATCTGCTGTTTTCTGTTTTAGTCAGGAATTCTCTCCTCATTGCCTTTCTTTTAGGTGCTGTTGCCATGTAATCCCTTCAGTTTTATAACCATGCAGATTCTTAAGATCACCACTGTGGATGTGTCATCCTCCTAATTAGTAACACCTTTTATATAGGTCCTTTTTTATCAAGCCTTTAATTGGGTTTTAGGCGATATGCACAGTGTGTGTGTGATTGAAAGCTTGTAAGCGTGTGGACTGATTTTAACATGGTCTGTGTTCGTCACCTTCATTGACTAAGAATATTGAATTTGTGACGTGTGCGTGTAGTTGAGCTTACATGCTGGCGTGTGTGTGGCCTGTCACTGTACAAGGTTTCCCCTCAAGAAATTGTGTAGTGGTAGCACACGTGTGTCTTGCACACGCAATGTCACAACTGAATAAAGTGTTATGATTATTGATAATTATTGATTAATATGAGGCTCAATTATGAGAAGAATACAAAGAGTCATACACTGGCAGAAATTCATTAAAGAATGTAACAAAACCACTCCATTATATTAAGTTAACACAGTGCGTGTTACATCAACCCTAACTGACCGACTGGGCCCTTTTCCAACAACAATATCATCTTTTTTTGTGTGATCAGTTTAGTTAGGCTATCTTAAAGTTAAAGAGAATGTCATGTATATGAATGTATTTGTTCTATTTCACAGCCAGCGTTGTGATACAGAAGGCGAGGCCCTTTATATGTGAAGTACAACGTGTGATCTGACTTAAAGGTCACACATTAGCCCTGCATTCCCCTTGGATACCCTCAGACAAAATTCAATTCATCTCCCTGATCCCTTCATTTACTCAGCTGTCACTGATTGATTGCTCCTCGCCGACTGGTTTAACGATTTGCCCCTTACATCCTCATCTCGTACTCTGATCTGCATTGTATGACAGAAGAAGACCCGGTCGGGAAGGAAATCATAAAGCCATTTTCATCATCAAGTGCTGATATTATTTTTCATCATCAACTAACCTCTCTTCCTCTGTCTCTGTCACAGATGAGGGTTACTACCAGAGTGGAAGGTTCCAGTTTGAAATAGATGTCCCTGAAGCCTATAACATGGTGGTGAGTGGACCTGTCAGTCCCCATTGTGTGTGCTTTTTGTACAGCTGTACTGTTGCAATGTATTCTGTTGTATCGTGTTCTTCTGTGTCAAGGCCAACATATCAAATTATCTTCAGCTGGAACCAAGTAAAATTGTTGGCATTACAGAACTGAGGATATAATTTAATTTCTTTGACATTGAGGTAGTGACGCAAGCATTCTGAGCTTTCGTTTGTAGTCGTCATGAGTTACAGCTGGTGTGCTCACCTCTTGTTCCTTTTGTCCATTCAGTCTCAAGGTCTTTATCTCATCCTGCCAATGTCTGTTTGTCCATGTGCGCATCTGTATGTCTTTTTCCTGTTTTGTTTGTGTCCAAGACATCGCCTGGGTATGTTTGTTCATCTGTGTATGCCTTGGCCGTCTTTCTTTCTTTACACATTTATATTCCCACCCACACATCATCTGCTTTTAGTCCACAGAGCAGAGTGAGACCAGACAAAGAAGCTCTGTTTAGAGCTGTAGAGGCTCATTTAGGAGAGTCAGTTGATGTGAAAAGTTACAGCCGTGCGACATTCATAACATTTTGGTACAGTGACGCTGCATTTATGTTGAATCTGCAGACAAAATTGACATCTCAACTCTGAAAGTTAATTCAGACAGTATGATGTCTATGAGGTTAATTTTCAGGTTGAAATAATCATAATTGAAATTGATTAAACAAATTTGAATTGACATACGTAACATTAACCTTTTCGTTGATGGACGGATTGATCTTCATCTTTTTCCCTAGTATTTGGCACATTGGGTCAAACAGCATGTTTTGTTTTGAGGTATCTCACACAGGTCAGTTTGCCTTTGGCCAAAAGCTGTTTGTTTGTGATTTCTTTTTTAGAAATGTAGAGTGTTTACAAGTGACCCTGAAAGAAACAAATCAGATATCAGGTGGCCGCCGGAGGATATTTTAACGTCTGACTATTGCTTGAGGGCTTTTTTGTTTCATTATGATTAATTGAAAGTTGGGGCGTAACTCTTTTACTTCATCATGTTATGAAAATGCATGCATGCAAGTAAGAACTGTAGTATTGGTGAATGTGTACATTTTCTGTAATAGCATGAGGATATTTTCCACTATTTGATGTAAGCTAGTTTTGGACAGATTTGTTCTTGATATTATCATATTTACTCACCTTACACACCAAAATAAAGCTATTATCCCCAGGCGTGTTAAGCTTGATTTATGTTCTTCCCTCCCAACAATAGTGCTGACACTGTTGCGCACACGCTGTTGCACTGTCTTGTTTGTCTACGTACCCGCATTGTAGATCTCTATTTTATTTTTATTGTTCTACTATTTTATTGTATACTCCAAAGTTTTTGTTGCTGTCGCACCAAAGTTTACCACCAGAGATTAATAAAGTTGTCCATTGACCAAGATTGACATAGATTCAAAGTTTTGCAAATTATTTTATGTATAAAACAAGCAGGTACATTTTCAACAACATAACTGTAACATCACTGAAAACATTACAGTACACCTCTGGTTTAGTGGAGAAACTAGTGATTACAGTACAGTGATGCAGTAACACACACCCCCAACACTGAAGTCCCTCACACATTCTGTGTCCTAGTGCTTATTCATTCAATAAAATGCCCCTCCTTTTCTTCTCTTTTCTTCCTTCTTTCCTTCTCCAGCCTCCTAAAGTGAGATGCCTGACTAGAATATGGCATCCCAACATCGCTGAGACCGGCGAGATCTGTCTGAGGTAACACAGCTTAGACTTATACCTCCTTCAACATTTGTTTGTACTGATGAAGTGCAAACAGAAAACAAATTAATCCATTTATCGATACTGTGTTAAATATGATAGCAACGCTAGATTATTGCGAATTTTATCATGATATTAAGTTATCTTATTTATATTTTTTTAAATGGTTCTGTGTTAACAGAGCTTGAACACTCACTACACCTTCTGGAACTCATACATTTTCTGCGTTTCTGTTTTACTATAAAGATGAGTGACATTACTGTGATGATTCCAATTTACTGGGCCAGCACACTGTCATTGTCAGTGATTGCACTGCTGATAAATGACTGCTCAGTCTGAAAGACATTGTTATAAATCAGAGCAGAATTGAGCAGCTGTTCTGTAAAAATTTTCACGTAAAATTTTTTTATTGATGAAGTAGAGGTAGTTGTGCCAAATCTCAGCAGACGACCTCAGCATGAGAGGCTAGACGAGTCGGCAGAAACTCAATTGTTCTTTCTCCTGAGGCAAAAGAAAGGAATAAAAAATTAAAGCTTTTATATTTTTGAAACATCCCAAGAAATGCATGTTCCCAAAAATGTAGCCTTGAATAATGTTGCAAATCATAAAAGTTTTCTCACACCTTTTTCAAACCGTGACAGCCACGCCTTTGGTTTTGTTAAGGCGTAACTCGTGGAGTAGATCATGGTACTTTCAGAGTCCAAGTACAACAACGGACTACCGCAATGCATCCCAGGTATTCTGACAGTTACTGTTTCATTGTTTCTGCAGCTTGTTGCGAGAACATTCGATTGACGGCACAGGCTGGGCCCCGACTAGAACATTAAAGGTAAATACCATGCGTTCTCTTAAACCCTCATAGCAGGTCACCTTTGTGAGGTGGGCTCCATAGAAATTTGGTCATATGGTGTGTCGGAATGTATGAAATCAAATTTGATCCATATGAGATTGTTGTAATCCATGGTGCTACTACAACCAGGATAAAATAGGCTGGCAGAAATTTGCTACTAGCTATTATCATTTATCTGCATCTAGATGTGTTTGGTAGTTGTGAGGATTTTGTCCAAAACTTCTGTTACATTAAGAATTTTGAATATATATTTGCGCATAGATTAAATAAATATGTCCAGCTTTCAATTAAAGAAATGCGTTTGTATCTGTTCACGAGATTTCATGAAATACTTGAGACTTTTATGTAGGATAATGCAGTTCACATGTTTGAACAGATAAAGAACAGACAGTTATGCTACAGACAGGCATCCCGTGATAGTAAAAGTAGGTTAGTGTTTAGTGGCAGTTTAGTTTTTTGTCAGTATTTTTGGCGGCATTAGCACACAGGGTATTTGAATTTATCAGACCTCTCTTCTCAGAAGAAAAACATTTCCCTCTGCTCAGTCTTGTATGACGAACATGCTTCACGTAATTGAAAAATGTCAAGATAGATAATCCATCACCACAAACATGAAATCGGAATTAAAGTGTCTTCAGAAGTACAGTTTATGTTACATCATTATTTCATTTTGGCCAGTTTTCACATTCTCATGTTCCGCTTGGTGTACTGTCGCTCTTATCACACACAAAAAGATGAAACGGTCGCCTACAGGAGTATAGTATATATATATAGTATCAAACAAATTACATTGTCCCACACCACCTTTATAAAACACCAAATAGTTTTCGTTTGTGTGCACAGTCAGACTTGATACCCTGCCAGCAAGTTTGATGCTGGTGCATTAGAATGGTTACATTGGCACAAAATATTCAGAATACAAATGGAAACTTAGTCGTTAGAGCTGAGTTTTCTGGAAGGTGGGTTTGGGTTTATCATAATGACAACAATCCAACCCTCGGGGCAATACTGTTTCCGCAAGAGATCTTTTAATCTGGTTCAAGCAGTCATAGTGATGAGGTATGAAAATGTTTATGGGAATATAATGTATTCATGCATACTGCACGTTTCTATTCGACTGCCTGTATGTGGCACATCCAAATCTCTTTAAATGAGTCGGTCTGTGCGACAGTAAGTGTGCTGCACTGGGGTCAGAAGTATGAGAGTACCCATATCTGTGCTTGTTTCACATGTGAATGAGAATTCAACATCTGACACTGTGAATGCAAAAAATAGGCAAGAAAGGGTGAGTGGTGAGTCAGAAAGAATTGTTATTTGTTTTCAGAGCATTCTGCTGTTCTCCCCCAGTGCTCGCCACTCTGCTCTACTTCAATACACAGAGGAGCACAAGTACACACATTATTGTATTGCATAACCCTCTCAAATTGAATCATATTGTCAAGTTTTACTTCTGAGCAAAATTAGATGAAACTTAAATTTGTCCCCTAAAAACTTCAACAATTCCGTTACTGGACACGATGATAGATCTTCACATGTCTGCCAAATTTGTCAACAATATTTACAGAGCAATTATCTATTAAATGGATTTTTGTGGTTGGATTTTTTTAAACAATAATTTCTTTAATCAGTGGCTGTTTATAGAGTTGGTTGTGGATGGAAGATTTTGTCCTCACATTTGTTTGATTTATGGCTTTTATTTTATTTTATTAAATATTCAAAAAACATTTAATAATAGAATGTCTTCCCTGTATTTTTTTCCCCCTAAATTCAATCATTGAATCATTTCTATGAAGTAGCAGTCCAACACTTCCCCTAATTACCATGTATGTGAATGTGGACCTTGCTACACCTTCAGATTCTCAGTGGGTTTCTGGGCAAATGAGTGCAGAGAGAGGCGAAACGGCAGTAGGATGCTCGTTGGGGTTTGTTCCCTCTGGAATTGTTGGCAGCATTATTTTCCTTTGTTTATGTCATAGAGCGGACCCAAACCCTCCCTTTGCGAACCGAGTTTTTTTCATCAGCGTGTGAGTTTAACCTCGTCATGCAAATGAAAGACATTCACACTAAATCTGAATGGAGGCTGTGAAGTTGCGACCTTGATGTTGTCGATCAGTGCCACAAACCCGCTTTTACTTTTTCTTTTGCTGTGGTTGCTGCGCTGTTGTGTTCTGTCAGCTTGTCAGCTCTGGTCCTAATTGGATTTATCTGCCTCGTGTCTGGAAGAAGAAAGTATGAACAGTGATGAAAGGCAATTAGGCTGCTGTCTTTGTTATTCCATGCATAGGTACAGTAACGTAGAGTCCCATGACTCCTGCTGGTTGAAGATTTGTGGATTTGATTTGTAGTTTGAGTCATAACATTTCCATTTTTGCTCCTTTGTTGTGCTGTTGTCGTTGTGATGCTTTGCCTCAAGGATAAATGTTGAAGAAATTCAGCAGTTCTTGTCCTATCCAGGTACAGAATAATCCTGTAGTGGCAAAAATCTTGCAGACTGAATGTTGGAAATGAGCATTTTTGGAATTTATGCAACACCATCAATGTAATAAATTGACATTTGTTTTCTCCTTGTATACATTTGGGGAGAGTAAGGATTGGCATTATATTTATACTGTTTGGGTTTGTGTGTATCTGAATAATTTTATTGTCATGGTCATCTGAAAATGTTTCTGACAGTGAAGTGATAGGAAATCGAGTTCTGGTTTCATGATTTTGTTGCAGTAGGATGAATATTTTAGAAATAAGCTCACTCACCTCTATGTATTAATAGTTCTTTCTTTCTCTCGCATGCACACGCTCTCACTCTCCCCTGCCCCTCTTCATCTCTCTGTGACACTCTAATTAAAGCTCGGATCCCATTTTATCATACTCCAAATGGGTATGCTAATGTTATTTGTGTTATAATGAGAACAAATCTGTTCAAATTTAACATTACTGTAATGTGTTGCTAAGTGAGAATAAACGTTTTATGGTTTTGTTATTGACATGATTTTTTTTTCCTCTTTGTTTTCCAGGATGTGGTTTGGGGATTGAACTCTTTATTTACGGTAAGTTTAGACTGTTCATACATACTAATTCATTCATTCAGGGCAAGGGCATGCACATACATGCCCTTTGCTGCATGTCATCCCCTCTCCCCACCTTGTCCCTCCCATCTGTCTCCCTACTGTTAATTGTAACCAGGGAAACAATTTATGTGTTAAATTTCTGGTATATTATTTGTATTCATATTTTACAGTATAGTCAGTTATCATTAATTATATCAGCTTATTAAATCTATTGTTGCTGTTCAAAAGAAATTGGAGTAGAAATCAATGAATCTGAGCTGTTAAAATTTAATAAGATGCTTGCCATATGACAGTTAAACCAATGGCTTTAATCCAAACTGTCATCAAATAACCCAAGACCATTGTTTATCTCTGCTTTACAGCTGTAATGATGTCACAATGCTCAAAGGGTGGGGAAATGATCTTTGTTGTTATGGCAAACAATCACAAAGACTCTCACATAATAGAGGGTGAAACCAAGAAAATTGGATTACACATTATACTTGTGGAAAGAATTTGCCAGCTGGTTTCGAATGGCCACTGTAAATGCGTTTGTACATTGCAGGAAAAACTGCTGTTTATTGACACTGCGATGAAGTCATGTCACCGTTTGTTTCATCCCAATGTTTCCTGAAGATTGGAGTTCGTGCAAATGTGCAGTAATCTATAATGAATCACATTTAAAGGAAAGTTTTCCTTTCCCCCAGGTCATCACCATGCGATAAAGATGAAGATAATGGTGATGGTAATTGGCTTTGATGTGCGGTTATGCCCCAATGTAAATTCAGGAAACATCCTCCCAGGCTGTCTTCCATGTTATCTCTTTAATAAGGTTCTGCTCCTGGCCTGGCTTGTTATGTATTCGGTCTGTAAGTTAACAGGCTAATCAAGCTGCTTGTTTTGTCATGACTACAGTGGCTGCAGTATCTATGCACAACCATTTAATTGGAACACTGTCTAGTATTGTAGTGGGCAGCATCTCCCTCTGCAGCGTATTTCAGCCAAATGACACAGGAACTATAAACTGAAACAGTAGTTTTGTTTGTTTCTTCCTCATTGTGTCTTTATCTCTGCTTCAGGATCTGTTGAACTTTGATGACCCATTGAACATTGATGCAGCAGAACATCATCTGAGAGATAAGGTCAGTCACTGCTGGTAATGAAACATACCCCACAGTTAACCTTTATCTAACGAGCCAAACCAATGAAGGAGTTCATGCTCAGTGTCTGGTTGTCACTTTTGACCAATCAGTTTAGTGAAATCTAGTCTGCCAGGTGTACATGTAATCCCCACTGCTAGGGATTGTGGGATATAATCTATCATCAAAGTGTCCCTTTGCATTATCTTGCTTACATCAATTGACTTATTTTTCATAAGGAATTCCGACTTACTGTGGATGTGTCCCTGGACCTTGAAAAAGCACAGTAATGGCCCACCGATTTTTTTTTTTAGTTGAGAAAATTGAAACTCCAAATAGTTGACACTCCTCCACGGAAAAAGGGGCGGAACCTCACACTTGAATATGGTAATGATTTGCCTCCTGACATCTGATCACAGTACAGGCAGAACTCAGATAATGAGAAGATATTTGATGCAAAATCTCAGTCCTTACATTCGGTGTCTTGGCTTATTATCACATCTCAGATACAGAGATTGCATTTTAAGGTGAAAGGTGGACTCTCCATAATCATATATCCATACACTGAGTCATTTCTATAGCATACATTTGAACTGCTACATTTTCAGCTGTAGTTCTTTTATATCACTGAAGCAGTGATTTATGCAAGTAAATTACTTGCTCATTTTTCATGACTACGACAATGCATTCAGACAGATCCAGTTAGAACTCATTAAGCAGTCTCGTCAATATGCTTTATATTCCAGATTTCCTGTTTTTTTAATAAAAAACCAATGTGTTTTTATAAACACCAATGGCACAGACCAGTTATTTCTCAGCCGCTATAGGCAACAGCAGGTCCTACAATTTAAAATTCAAAGCAACATCCTAAAACTGATTTGTGAATCTTCACTGTGCTCATTATTCTCTCCAGCTGGTGTTTGTCTCTTGAGTGTGTGTGTGTGTGTGTGTGCGTGCTTAAAATAATGCGTAAGTGTGTGCTTTACATCCTTTGGTTTTGAAGACTTTGGAAGGATTCAGTTTATTGAACGAACGGGAGTAAATAAAAATAAATAAAGAGAAAATAAATACTAATCCTCTCTCTCTGTTTTCTTAATTCTTTTTCTTTCTTCGTCTATTCAACAAACTCTAAGAAAAGTTTCATATTCTGTGAGTTTTATCTTCCTGTAGTGCTAACTGGACAAGCTTGTCTCTCTGTGGGGAGCCTGATGACCAGGGAAGTTTAGTGGAGCCCAAGCTGAGATGAGCTGAAGGCATTTCAAAGTACATTTCACCTCTGCCACACTCTTACGTTCTCCCATTGTAATGTATTGAGCTCTGCCCAACAGTGTGGTAATAGTTGCCATGCAAGCCGTTATGTGCCAGTCTCTGCGTGAGAGAGAGAGAGAGAGAGCAAGAAATGTGGTGGGGGGTAGGATTGTGTAGATGAGTCATAAATGTGGAGGAAGTAGTTACAAGAGTTGAAAGCACACAGAGTTTATGTGCGTTTGTGTGTGTGTGAGAGAGAGAGAGCCAAGTGTTGAGCCTTCAATAGGAGTGTAAATAATAAAAATATGACGTAAACCTCATTTCAAGCAGTGTAAAAAGGTGTGAACATTAGAATGGCGTCTCTGTTGCAATAAGCCATTTCACTTCCACAACTCAAACTCCCCAACTTACCTTCTGGTGATGATACCCCTCCGTGCGGGGCCATGTCACCCATTCTCTTCGTTGAATTTTTTTGTATCATTTACTGCTTTACATTTTGAGCAAAACCTTATTCTGCTACATGCACTGCATTGAACGCTATGGTTTTGGACTCTTGTGGTGTACCGACCAAAGGAATGACATTACTGATGCATTTGGCTGTCGTGAGTTTCCTCCAGAGGTGTCCAGGCTCACGCTTATGCACATTGTGAGTAGTTCAGGGGCCAAAGCTCTGGGACTCAAATGGGTTCTGGGTGTTTGTTGTAAAAAGAAGCTGTTCCTGAAGTGCAAAAAGGCTGAGCTTTGTGATTTCTTACAGCATCTTTCAGCATCACCAAAACTTTATGGTGTACTTAATACACGTATGGAACACAAGGTGCGTGTGTGTATGTGTGTGCCTGTTTGTGCATGCATGTGCGTTTATGTAACTGCCTCTGCTGTGGCGGCCTGCAGTTTGCCATTAATTGCCTGTGTGCCTCTCGTGTC
>OMNV01013509.1:0-12957 GCA_900303265.1 Brotula barbata
GAAAAATTATACAAGTAAGAGCGCAAGTGGTGGCGAAAGCTCCTGGTGGGATTCAGAGTTATGTTTCTAGTTATCTGATATCCGAGACGGAGCTCTGATTGATGCTGTAGGTCGGGGACAGTTCCCCACCTATCGTGGCCACCAAAGGCGTTCCGTTACTGGTCCGGCAACTCTCCTGGAGAGCCTCGAAGTAGGTGGCCTGCACGGGCTTGTGACACTGCAACACTTGTATGGCGTCGTCTATTTTAAACCATTCCCTTTTTCTCCCTGTTGAGAGAATGAGGCGACAGAACCATTGCAGAGAGCGAGTTCAGACGTGGGAGGAACAAACAACTAATTATCAGCACTGTACACAAAAATAACGTCAAAATCACAAGAAGCAAGAGCGGAGCTCGTGTTAAAACACTGCCTTACACACGAAAAAAATCCACCAACTAATCTCATTTAGGTCTGGAAAAAACAAGATTTAAAAGCCAGTGACATCATGTGACTGCCTGAGAACTTTGTCCGTATGATCCCCCGTTTTCGAAGTAAACAAAAGTACTTTACCAATGTTGACCGAGTCCTCCCAGTCCTCCAGCACCTCTGTTACAATCAGAACATAGACGTATGTTCTATGTTTCCTCTCTTGGTTCTGTGGGACAGAGTTAATCAGTTTTTTAGCAACAGACACAGACACACAGACACAAACACATACACACATACATACATACATACATACACACACACACATACATAGCAGAGAATGTTGACATTTGAAGACTCACCTCAAATACTCCAACTAAGCGACCCAGAGTCCCCTTCACACCGGCCTGTAAGGCAAATAAAGATCAAATAGTGAACAGAATACATCACCACTATATAATATGAGACAGTTTACAGTCCCACGGCAGAGTTAGTCAGCTGGTGTGGCAGCTCGTGGTGATTATCCTCCTCGATGGGCCCGGGAACAAAAACGCTCAGATCCATTGGTCTCCTGCACTTTGGGTTTGTTCCTATTCTTTTTTTTTGTATTTTTTTGTTTCATAAGACATGACCCTGTTTACACCACACGCTTTCACACTTCCACTGATGTTACCCGATCTTTACGCCTCACTTTGATCCACTCGTGACCTCTCCTCTTTATGTTACTCTGCTTTGAGCCAGGCACGTAACAACGTCTAAACACCTCTATTTAGCATTTAGCATTTACTGTCACAGTGCTCGTCAAGTACAGCGGTGTACAGTAACAAAGTAAAAGTACCACACTGCAGTACTCGTGTTTTTGGAGACTTTGTACTTAGTCGAGTATGTATTTTTGCAAATTATAACTATCACTTCATATTTGTGCTTTTGCTTCACAACCTTTGTCAAAGCAGATTAGTTACTCACTACAAAATTCATTCTAGAATAGGAAATGTTTTCACTGTGCAGACGAGACTGAAACCAAAACGGTTTCACGTTGATGTTTGGTGTGATGTTGGTGAAAATGCCAACATCTGTGCGTAGTATTGAGTTTCTTTGGTTTGACTTCTTCCTGTTTGTGATAGATTGACTGTAAATAAATGTGAAGTTGAAACACAACACTACATACAGAAGCTCTATTCCATATTTATCTTTATTAGCATGTGGCGTGTTGGACAAGATTATCATTTAGATCATCTGAGCACCAGCACCAGGCAGAAATGATTTTACTTCCAATAATTAGATACAGCTATTATTCAAAAATATTTTGATACTAAACATTAGCAGCTAAATGACTTTCACTCAAATTTGTTTTCAGATGAGTCGATGTTGCTTGTAACAAAAACATTTTTAAATATGATATCTGTACTTTTACTGAAGTATGACTGAGTTACTTTGTCCAGGGCTAGTCAAGTAGAATGCAAGATGGTGCTACATGGCAAGAAACAAAAGCCCAATTCTGTTATCACAGTCGTTCTCTATCCATGATCCTGCGGCCTAGGCTTTCCAAATGTGAGCGTTTCTTCAGAGGACAACTGAAACCACTTCACGCACCTTAATCATTACCATAAACACATTTCACACCATAAAGTATTCTACAGGGTACACGTAGAACCCTGGGGCGAACGGTAAGTCAGGTTTAAATACAGAGCCAAGCAACTTGCTGACATCTTTGCAGCTTCTTCTTCAGGTTCCAGTTTCAGTCTATAAATAAATGTTGATTCCATACACTCGAGCCTAGTCTCAGCCCTGCACTCTTCAGGCCTTCTGCAAAACCAGGCGGCAAGAAATGGACCACCAATAAGTGCCAACAATTAGGCAACAGCCAAAAAAAAACAAAAAAAAAACGGCTTATTTTTTTTTTACTACATGGAAAATATTCTGCAGCTCATGGAACCAATAAACTAACAACTTATAAAGCTACTGGGCATTCACTTGAAAAGAGGATGTACAACACTGGGCCTACAGCATGGGTTATGCAAGAGTCCCCCCATGCCTGGTCAACTAGAACGACCAGGCGTGGACAGCCAGATAGACAATTTGGCCTTCTCCCAAGAGCTGCGTCTTAACCAAAGGTGTATGAGGAATCACTCGTATGGTCATCAGAGTGAGCTCATCAGGATTAGGATATGTCCGGCAATACCACAGTCCAATAAGTAGCTCAGGAATAAAGAGCAGTTGGTGATGCATCAAAAGCCACTCACAACCACAGCAAAGTTTCTGGACACCAGCACCCGGTACCACTTAACAACCTCAGCAGCGGTGTGACTGCCGTAGACCCTGACCCTGTGGAAATGTGTGCTGGCAAGCCATAGGATCCCTGCAGCTGCCAGACTCACAGAACAGCAGCAGGCTGGATAGATGATATCAGCATCCATCAGTGTGATGGATCGCACACAGAGAATAGGCTTTATATGGTCGGTGACCTGCCAAGAGCCAACAGGGAGGCGAGATTCAGTGCCTCGCCTCTGCAGCCATTTTGTTCAAAAGGCACAAGTGATGTATGGCACACTGGAGGGAAAGGTGATTTAAAGGAATGAGCTCAGGTGATGTGAGCAGAACATCGATTCCCAGTGACCAGCAGAAGTGTTCAGTAATTGCTACCCTCTGGTGTAACGCGCAAGACCTCGTTAAAAAAGCCGCAAATAAACAAGAAAAAGTTGCAGTTGTTTTTACGGATACGAAGATCATCGTAGACATCGTTTCAAATCATTCACAACACCTCTACATCAAGACTGCTAATGTGAAAGTACAATGAGAACCGTAACCTCAAAACATATTTGTTTTGTGAGATTTGAGAGTGCTGCAGTGGAACTAACGGCCAACCGGTGTTCAATCTCAGAGATGACCTCTTTAGCACTTAAACACTGCTTTGTAACACGATGCTACGATACAGCTTACATGTTGCTAGGCTCTCTGTCCATGCAAACAGGATGACTGCGCTGCCGAAATGGGTTCTGAGAGCAAGGTATTAGACCCGCCGTTAAATAGAGACATGATTTAATGGAGATGAAACACAATACATGCTATAAGCCTATACTCAAACTAATCTGCCACGGTGCAAATGGAAATCTTTTCTCAGAACAATATTCTTAGGCACGAATCCTTCACATTTTTAAAGGGAGACATGGATGAAAGCAACACAACAGGAACTTATCCAACCACGTGAGTTGGCCAGAAGAAAAACTTGTGTTAATAAGCGTTCCAAAAGAAACACATCCAGTTTTCATAATTACACTGAAATTGGAACAGAACTTACCTCTTCACACACTTCTCTGGTTGCAGCAACACTGGCCTCTTCATCTGGCTCCATTCCTCCTCCAGGAACGATCCACTTATCAGGATGTCGACTGCTGCTCACCAACAGCACCTATAAATATGAATACAAATAAGAATTGTTAGTCACACCAGTCCGACTAAATGTTGGACAGGGCACGTGACGTTTTTCTCGCTTTAAGAAAGTTGACTCAACAGCTCATTGCCAACATGATTCATATCGGATTTGACTATCACTGGGCTTTACGGATAGCTGTTTGAAATATGCAAAGCGATAACGCCACATATTTATTATCAAGTCGGGCTCTGTGTGGTCACATGTAGGTCAGACGTATTAGTCAGCAGTTATGGTTCAATCTGGTCTTTGCTTTGCTTTCAAACAACTAGTGTGGGCTCAGAGTCAGGAATGTACTTAGTAAAACTGCAGTCTGGCCCAGTGCCGATCTGGTAAAGTACAATTTGTGGTAAAGGTTGCCAGCAAAGATGTGTGCTGGCAATACTGATGGGTTTCCTGTAATCCACTGCCCATGTTTCTCACAATCTGGCCTGTACTTTATCCAGAAAGAGGAATTACTGCAGTCTGAACCCGTCTCCTCCCTTGGTAAAATGTTCCCTCTACAAAGACACCTTTGTGTGTGTTGTTGACGGGACACGAGCTTTCTAATAACTCTTTCCAGGCTAGGAGGAAGGTAGCGAACGAAGGCAGTTGAATAAAATGACATATTTAAAAAAAAATACAGTTGAAACACACGGTGATATAGCGGACTTACATTTTGACTCTAAGTCTTTGTTTGATATGACGAGATTATAATTTAACAGGCGAGCAAAACTCCCGTCAATTTGGTATTTCGTCCAGTCTTGTCTGTTGGCTAAACGCTAGCTGAGTTTCTCATCAGGTCAGTGTGGCTAGCCAAACCAGTTGCATTAAACCAGTAGCGTTTACGCCACTGGCCTCACTACTTTACCTTTAAAGCGAGAAATGTAATGTCTCCCTCAGGTTCAATACTGAAGTTGGTGAAATGATTTGTCAAGTTCTAAATCGTTCAGTCATCAGCCTAGTCGGAGTAGCCGGCTGTCGGCCAGCGACCGCAGCCCACAACATCAATGATGCTAGTTAGCAAGCTAATTTTTGCGCGCTGCTAACAGGCTAACTCGATATATAGCTGGTTACGAACGAGCTAGCCTGCTGTCTGCCCAGCTAAAGATGCTTACATAACACAGGAATAAGTGGCAGATGAAACGTTAAATCACATCAAGACATTGAGAGATGTTATCATACAAGCGAATCATCGTTACCAATGGTTTGAAATTACAAATGTAGTGTGATGACGGTTTTACAGATTTGCAAGCAGCTACGTGTGCTAATGTTAGCTTGGCCTACCAAACCGCCACATCCCCGAGCTCACCTCCTCCTCAGTCTCGCTCCTGAAGCACAGGCAGGCGGCCCGTTTCTTGTAGCCATCCCCGTCGTACGTCCGGGTTTGATTTGACTTCAGTTTCATCATTTCGGGGCTACAAAAGTTCAAAAGTACAGATAAGTTTAGCCCGTGTCAATTCGCTGATTGCAGACGCAAAGTCCTCCTCTGGGGAACCACGGCGTTTTGGTTTAAAAGAAATAACTTCTTCTTCGCTTCATTTTCACAAACCTAGGCACATCTACGGCACAGTCGCCATTACAAGAAACCGTTACGCCCACGACGTAATTTAACCGTTACTAGCACGGACAGCGTAAGAAATGTACCTATCTCAGGTTGTAGAATCGGAGCAGCGGCTGGGGGGGAAAACGCAACACCACTCTATCTGGAGTGAGCCGGTGAAGGGAACTGGTGCGTTTGGCCCCAACTAGCTCGCCATGGCCACTTCTCTGGGGCTGATATAATCCAAGGCTAGCACCGATAGAAATTCACCGATTTCGGTTCAACACTTTAATGAAGCTCTTGAAGTTCCGCAAAGGGACGATGAGTTGATTCAGTTTCAGCACCGCAGGTAATGGACAGCGCCAGTATGATTAATCCCGGTTCAGTAAAGAGATGGTGGGATATGGGAGATGAGGCGGGTCGCTCTCGCACCGCACAACGCTACGAAACTTGGCGCCCGAAGCTCGTTTCACGTGCACATTGTTACGTGAAGAATGACGCATGAATTCGACGCAATACATTCTAAAGGGTTTTTAGAAACCATAAGAGGAGATCGTCAGATATTTGGGAACATTAGATGGTGGGTTCATTTGCAAGGGTTTGATGATGATTTGCACGATACGTCTCGTTTAAGGCGTTTTGGGTCGGTTGGAGATACCAAGACAGAAATGAAAGGTTTGAACGTTTTACAATTTGCCCATATAGTGTCCCCAAAACAGCTGAATTTCTTTTTACAGTTGGTTTCGTGCCATGCCACTGGTCACTAACCAGTCCAGTAGGTGGTGCTAATGCATCAATGAACTGGTTTGAAACGTTTGAAAAGTAAAGAGCCAGTAGTTTAATTTCCAAGAGGATTTTTCCGAAGGCAGGAGAGGTTTTCAAACAGGAGAAGAAACCAAATGAAACATACTTTTGGGTATATTTTGTGTTTTTAGAATAAAAATCTGTCCATCACCGCCTTTTCCTTCACGATTAATAAAGTTATCTATCTATCTATCTATCTATCTATCTATCTATCTATCTATCTATCTATCTATCTATCTGGTCTTATTTGGGAATGCAGTGTCAAGGCTTTTGGTGTGTTTGTATCTTCCCACCTCTAGAACACAGAAACACTCTGATAATGGTTTATGGCCATCAGTGGATGGAATGCACACTCTTTCCATTTCTACCCACTTACCCTCCTGCTCATTCTCTTCCTCTTTGCCTCAGGCTCCCTCACGACTCACATTCAGAAATCTCCCTTCCCCAGAGAGGAATTAGCATGTTTCATTGGTTTACTGCTGCAGTGCCTGCCACCACTTCACAAAGGAACAAATCTTAAAGATGCCATAGTGGAACAAAACATTTTTACTTTCACTTTAGAGACACTGTGTCTCTCATAGACACATTTTTCTATTCCATCCTTCTAATATATATATATATATATATATATATATATATAACTCGCTGAACAAAAATCAAGTTTACATGTTTTATATTCAGGAATGTGTTCATAATGTTGTCTCCACCACTCCTCCTTCCAGACAAACATCATGAAAAATGTAATTTGACTGATGAGTGAGATTTACTTGTGTTGCCTCAGGGAAGCTCCGAGCACTAAATGTGCAAAAAGAATCTGTGTATATAAGTCAACACCAGTAACAATAAGAAGTCTTTGAACCAGAAAAATTGAATATTTTCTAAATTGCGGCAACTGTGTGGAAACACGCTGTAGGATGAGAATTGATTTGCAGGCCCACAAAGGAGCCATTAGGTACTTCTGTGCATAGAGAGAAGATTATTTAAGAAACAAAACATGAAAACAGAAGGTTATAACAACAAATCACATATACTCAACTCGATGAAAAGAATGCAAAAACCTTTTATTGCAAAATATACTGCATATCTCATTTATTAGCATGTTCATGACCTATATACAGGATCATTAAGATACATTTCCTAAAGATTTTTTCATGAGGATCACTAGATGAACCAATTTATGATTTATATAAATATGTATCTAAATATATATAAGTGCGTGTAACTGTAGCAGTTCAGAATTACAGAATTCAATTAAAGACCAAATGAAATGTTTTGGTTGCTGAGAAACAGATGCAAAGGCAGAAGACCGTACAGATGATTATCAGACCTCAACACAGAAAATCATCGTGTGTTTTTTCCTTCTCTCGTGATTCAGGAGGATGAGAGGAGGCTTCACACAATTCAACACATCAGTATAGGGTCATACTCAAGAGGATGCACTTTAACTATCTGCAGTTGCTAAGGCAACTCATTCTCTACGCAGGTCTCTGGTGAGCCATTCACATCGAGGAGCGGAGATGCAGTCCTTCGTTTCTCCGACAGGGGGCACTCGCTTCTTTCAGTAAACGTGAGAGCCATTCCTTAAAGGTTTGCCAATCAATTTAAAGAGTCTTATAAATTATTCATAAGACCTTTGGCAGTCACACAATATTATGGCTGTGAGGAGCTCCTATATTTAATTCTGACATCCAAATTCTTATTGTTATTTTTTTTTAGATAAGAATTTATTAGTGCTGGACCGGAAAAGCTAAAAGGTTGCTTGTCATGTTGACAGGCACAGGACACAGAGCACTGGCTGACTGTCCAGTTATGTTTTTGCTGTTTTCAGCTTCAGTTAAACTGCAATAAACCAACCGCCCTCCAGACAGGAGCGGTAAAGTGTGTTTTTCAAATTATTTACATGCATTTCCTCTCAAATTTTTCAAAACCATGCTGGAAATTTGAGCTCTATCGTAACTTCCTCTGTCAAGTTTTTTTTTAAACGCTTTTCAGATTTATAAAATCATGCTTTTGTTTAATTTGATTTCTTTATCACCAATCCACAAAATGATGCAATACAGCATCGCAGCTCCTGTCAGGTTTATTAACAGAATGTTTGCTTTGTTGTGCAGCTTTCTTTCTTATAGGAAGTTAAGTTCCATCACACGATGAGACCGAGCATAATAATGGAAGAAAAGTTCAAAGGTGGTTGTGAGTGTGGTGTGAAAAACATCATGTGGATATTTTTTTATGTTGCAGCTCCACGGCTCTCGCATTTGTGAAACGCAACAAACAAGCAAAGGTGTTTTGTGGTCAAGAAAATATTTCTGATATAATTGTGGCGGATAAACATTAAAGGTAGCAATTAGACGCAAAAAAGTCAACAATCAGGTGAACCTGGCTGGAACGCTGTCGCTTAATTAGACAATCTCTTTAAAAATGTATGACACAATAAAAAGCTGCACAGTGGCTGAGTTTTGTTTAATCAAACTCGGCAAAGCTTTCAGCAACATTGACCTTTAAAGGCCCTTTTTTTTCTCTAGGTAAAGCATGCATGTTAATGACTAAATAAGCAGGAGATTGTATTGTTGTGCCTGAAGCCAGTATAGATTGGTCTTGGCTTCATGTGTAAGAGAGACAATTTACTCCGTTCTAATTCTCCAGGATTAAAGCAAAGAGGCAACATCCAACGCCTCACTCACTGAAAATATCAACAAACTCACAAGGAATCAATCATTTGGCATCTTTATGCGAAAATCTGACTTCAATCAATACTTCAGATGTTCAGTTATACACACACATCCCTGTTATCCCTTAAGATTCATCATTACATTATTGTCACTATTGCTCACGTTATATCTGAAAAAGTGGCTGCATTTCATCAAACATTATTTAGAAAACCATGTTTTATCTTGATACAGTCATACGTGATTGTATACAGTGGAGGTCTCGCGTGGTTAAATAACCATTTATTAAATAACCACCAGAGGCTGCTGTCATGCCAGTTAAGGACCACAAACAGATATTTCAAGTCTAAAAAGGTTTTTTGTTTATGGCAATTTTACGTTCAGGAAGTATGACATCAAAGAAATACGAGGTCACACATTCAGACGTCGCAATCGTAGTGTACTAAAGCACAAAACTGGACAAACTTCTGCCATATTTACGAAGTTAATTTCATTTTTCATCTATTTTGTCAGATTTTTTTTCCATGCAGAAAATATTCCTCTAATCACACGTGAAGTTTGAGCTCCGAGTAAAGACTCTCAGTGGAAAACAAGTACTTACAGAGCAAAGGAGGAAAATGAAGACGTAGTCAATGTATTTTGTCAACTTCAAACTGATATATTTATTGAAAGGTGTCAGTTTTTATTAGGCTACCTTGTTTTTATTAGGCTACCTTGTTTTTATTAGGCTACCTTGTTTTTATTAGGCTACCTTGTTTTTATTAGGCTACCTTGTGTCTTTCCCTGGAAGGCTACAGATGAAGCTTGATGACTGTTTTACATGGACTCACTCAGTACTGCAGCCGGCCATTTTATTTGAAAAGCTTTCAGGGTGCAAAGATCACACCTGCGACAACTGTCGACAAGCCAGCATCCCCGCCGATGCAGCACTCACACGTGGAGCATATGCTCATCTGCCCGGCTGTTTCATCTGTGTCAGATAAACAGAAAGTTAAAAAAAAAAACCCTGATTCTCTTCTGTTTCCAGACTAGACACGACTGAGCTGCGACAGTGAGGCTGGTCCACTTTTCTGATTTTGCGTTTGATACTGAGAGACTTTCACGTCCACTTCCCATATGTGAAACATTCTGTTTACTCATTCTATATGCGGCAGGATTATCGAACGCCAGAGTTGATATCCTGCAAGGCATCCGTGAAATCGGAGCCGTGTGGGGGCTCGGCGGCGATGTCTCCCGTTCACCCTTTTCAGAGGTATTTTTGCTCGTCACAGGAATTAAAATAGCTTAGAGTCTCTCCGCCCCATAGTTAATTGAAACAAGTAATCTCCAGGGTTTGCCTTGTACTCTGGGACGTCAGGATAACATAATATCCTGCGAGCAGACCTGTTAAACAAGACCAAGACGACTCCCGGAGCTTCACAGCTGCAGCCAAAGTGGAAACAGGAAACACGCTTACACGTTCCGTTGGCAAATCGGAACAGTGGGTCGAGTAAGTGACCGAGGGAGGAGAGATGGTCGAGGCATAAAGACACGTAAAAGGCTTCTTTCAATGATGTGCATGAGTTGGCTCTGTGATTTCACGTTCCTTATAGCCTCCCCTGACATCTCACTGTCAGTCTAGCAATGTGTGTGTGTGTGTGTGCTCACTTTTTTGGAATTTGTCCCTGCAGAGGTGGATGAATATTCAGTGGCTCAGCTGCCTCCAAGGAGCATTCCCATCCCCCCAACCCCCCTCTCCCACACACACACACACACACACGCATCCTCCCCTCCCCTCTGATGTGGTGGAGTGTGTCCAACGCTCCACAGGTGTGACCCACTCAGTCTGGTGAAAGCCTCCACGCCGCTCCACCCTGTGATCAGGGAGGCAGAAAGAGGCCGAGCAGCTGCGCTTAGGAAGCAAAAAGAGCAGCATTCACAATTATCAGCCACACTCTTTCCTCCGTGGGGCATTATGGGAAATGAGTGAGTCCCCCCAGGACAACGGTTACTCTGGTGCCACATGGAAATGATAGATGAGGAGTGTTTCTGTCTGCTCTGCGAGTTACAAAGGTTGAGATGGACACGCCCACCCCATTAAACTCTGACGTAACCACCACAGGGTCCACCTGCATGAAAGTTTTGCTTTAAATTCTTGAGAAACGCCGAAAGTTTGCAATGACACCAAATACATAAGGTTGGATTCTTGGTAGGTCTGTCCAAAGGGACAGTCGGAATAAAGGGAATTATAAGGGAAATTAACAATGCCACAGCTTAAAAAATATTTTTTTTAATGACTTTTCTGTATTTTATACCCAATTTTCAATGGGTCGCTTGTGTGAAAATGTCCCTTAAATTATCCTTGAAGCCTGAGTGCTACGAGTAAACAGTTAAGGGTTATTGAAAGGATTGTTGGCTACATTTATTTGTCCTTTTCACACAAGAAACCAACACATAATTTATTACCAAAGGCAAAGATCTCATACGGTTTTGAGAAATTACGGTTTGGAAGAAACTAAAATCCATTAGAGTAATGAATGTAAGAATTCTCATTAATCTCTCTGTATTCTTGGATGAGTTCAGTATCATTTACACACAGTTTTACCCAGACGGCATCCTAATGTATTAAACTCTCTACAGAGATGGATCCATGGAGGGTTTATTTATATATCAATGAATTTGTTTGTGTTGAAGAGGTTAAAACTATAACGACAACAGCAATCATCTTGATGATTCCTGGGTGATTTGTGCTGACATGTCCTCAGGCGGGACTCATCTTCATCGACTTTTGTCAGTCTGTGATTGGTCTTGATTTGGTCGTCATGGTTTACGCATCGCACTCAACAAACCGCGTCGGCCGCATTCTGCTCGACTCAACACCCTAAACGTCATATTTGTCATGATAATATCTCCACTTTCTGATTCCAGAGTGGAGATAAACACCTTTATTAGACACATGTCATATTATTGCAGGGAATTGTCAGAAACTCTTCGAGGCGTCAGACCGTGATCATTGACGGCTCCTTTATTTAACAGTGACAGGGTTTAAATGTTGCATTTTAAAATGACTCTCTGGCCGACAGCAGCGTGGTTTGCTGAGATAAATGCAGCAGAGATCGAAGTGTGAGAAAGGTGGCCAAACGAGATCCGCAAAATATTGGTTCTCAGACTGTGTGTCCTACTTTAGGCGCTGCTGCTTTTTGCCTGCCGTAATCTGACGTCCACACCTTCGTTCATTCATTCGTTCACTCATTCATTCATGCACTCATCATGCCTTTCCTTCCCTGATACGTGAGCTCTGCCGCGATGCACTGAGCTTCCATCACATCCAGAGCCTGGGCGCATCCAGTCCTCAGTCTGTCTGTCAGATGGAGAGTGCCATCCTCGCCTCGGGTGTGAGGTACGCGCTTCCCCGCTTTTGAGAACCCCCCCAGAATGTGATCCCGTTCGCGGGGAGCTGCACTAGTGAACATCACGGCCGGACGTGTGATTTATTTCCCGTTGGCGCACGGCTAAAGTTGGGACTTGGGACTTTCAGCACCACTTTTCCGTGGACAGCGCTCGTAAGCGGTCCGTGGATCGACGCGGCCACGAAATGCGTGTGGATTCCTTTTGGATATTGGGGAACAATCTTTAAGATTTTCATCTGACAGACTTGCTGCCACGTACGGACACAGCAACAAGCCGGAAGTCGTTCGATACGATCTTTTTGGTGGCTTTGGATATGGACCGCTTCTTGTGTTTTTTCATGGAAAGGATTGGAGACGGGGGTAAGTACGAGCACCCAGCACGTAACAATGTGTCAGCTCAGACAATGAAAACGCTGTGGCGTGGATTTGGGCTGAATTCAAACAATACGGGGGGTTTGGGTGTTGGGTCTGAACGTGGGGCTGTGAAAGATGAGCGCCCAAAGACGAGGCTCCTTCCTGTCTCTGTTTCACAGTTGGTGGATTCACGGTCAGTAATGGTATAGAAGAGTTGAGTAAAGTCGATGCGTGTGTCTGTGTGTGTGTGTGCGTTGCCTACAGCGCGGAGTGCTACGCCCAGGACTATAGGTGCATTGATTGTTTTGATGCGTAAAGGCGCAGCGTGCCGTGTGCGGCTCCGCGCCTCGCTGCAGAGGCGCGGAGCCGCACAAAGTCTCACCGAGC